>VXBX01009439.1:1862317-1901111 GCA_013400415.1 Scytalopus superciliaris
GCGGGGGATGGGGGTGGGGATCGGGATGGGGGCCGGGGATCGGGATGGGGATCGGCCCCGGGGCCCGCCGCCCTCACCTCCGGGAGGCTCCTGCCGGCGCTCAGGCTGTAGATCTTCACCTCGTTCAGGCTGGAGACCTGCATGGCCGCGGCCGGGCCCGCCCCTTCCCGGGCACGGGGGAAGCGGAAAGGAGGGGCCCTTCCCCCGGCCCCGCTTCCCCCGGCGGTGCTGCTCCTCCCACGGCTGGGGAATAGAGCGGGGGTAGGCGGGAATAGAGCGGGGGTAGGCGGGAATAGAGCGGGGATACAGCGAGGCTGTGCCGCTCCCGCGGCTGATCCCGGCGGGAAGGGCCCGGCCTGTCCCTCGGGCCGCAGCGCCGTGTCCCTCAGGCTCGCTGTGGTGGTATCGTGGTGTCCGTGGCTGATCAGAACCTCGCCAGCAACCACCAAAAGGCACATTTGTATTGCTTTGTAGCACTGCTGTTTAAAGAGGAAAAAACCCACCCTGGTACAGCTGAATCTCCTCCCTGGTAAATGCAGTTAATGGAGCGCGGCAGCCACCGGGTGTCCTGTGGGCTGAGCTCGGTCGTGTCTAGGTTACCTTGTCTAATTAGAGCTGGTAATAGACCTTTAAAGCTGAATTCAGAATGTGCTAAGGAATCCCAGACATCGGCCGGGGGTTTGGCTGGTGTGACACGAGCTGTGCAGGAGGGCGGTGTTACCCGGAGCAGCAGCTGAAAGGATGCAGGATGCTCCAGGGCACCTCGAAAGGCATTTGGCAGAGCCGGGGGGTCTGAACCTACAAAGAATTCCTACAGGTATAACACACTGGAGACTGTTACCGTGAGGAGAATTACGTGACTTTCTTTATCCGAGGCTGCCCAAAGATTCCTGACCCTCTTGTCCATTCCCTAGATGCATTTAGCTGACTACAGTGCAAAGGAAGGGTAGAACAAAGAGGTTCTGACTACACAGTAAGAAACAGTGTTTTATTTCAAGTGTCTTAGAATTCTTTTTTTTTTTAAATTCTTTTCATTCAAATTTAGTTTTCATGAATAGTTGATAAATTCGAGCCCGGCCAGTCATTTATTTAAGACTTCTTAGAAAATTGAAGGGGAAAGGATCAACTAGAATGTGAACCATTAAAATTTCAATCGAAGTGACTTAAGAGCAGTCAAATCTGCCTGTTACTACAGCGTTTAAAAAGTATGAAGTTAATTTTTGTTGCATGTAGTAATGATATACTTCTAGATTTTCCATTCCAATGAATACAGATGAGCAGGTAGGTGGACTGACTGCAAACAGGCGAGATACAGGATGCTTCCAACAAAGAGCAAATCATGTTACTTGCATTCTCTTTGTTTTTCTAGTGTCAGAATTTGCTGTTATTAGTACTAGTGATGGGCATGGTGCTGCAGTGTCCTGAACCGTGGTGATAACCTAACTGAATGTTACCTTTTCTGATTTTAATGACAACTAGACAGTGCCCCTGCAGTATGTACATGCATATTATTATGTTCAGGACAAGCTGTCAGGTACGTTCATGTTTCATATTCAGTATATAAAAGCAGTTCATCAAGAAGGTTCTGCTGCACTTCACATACACAGAGAGTAAATAATCAGTATTTTTTGTATTGTTTAACATGATTAAGAAATAGATACACAGCTAAGAAATTGTGGTAGGTAGTTTGTGCATTAATATTAAAGGTACACATGAAAATGTTTTCATTTAAATAATATTTTGTTATCCATTATTAAATTATTTAGGAGGTCCTTCATTGAAACATTTTAGACTGTAATTTTAAATATATTGCTGCAATAATAGTAAAACACACAGGGTTGAAAAGTAGGATTTAAAAGATTATTTTTAAGCAGAGGGAAAAACACCCCACATGTTACTAGAAAACTAATGCTTGTAATAGCTGTATAATTTGTTTTACAGAGAACTACAGCTCTATGGCTGCTGTTTTGCAAGCTTACAACAAGCTTTTCACTAGTATCAGTGCCACAATTGTCTGGCTAATTAATTTTGGTTATCTGTTTGAGAAAAGTGTCTGGGAGATACTTCAAGTAGAATATTTCAGTTCTCTTAATGACTGTTTGGAGGCAGTTTTGCTCCTTAGTGTGACATCTGAAGAAGTACTCCTAAATACAGAGAGAGACAGTCACAGGAAAGTTTATTGCTTTGATGGATCAAAGAGAACAGAAAGACACGTGATGATCATAAGGGAATTAGACAGCTCTGAGATCACATGGCACCACATGCAGGGCCAGCCAGGGGAATGGCAGGGGAGACATGGGCTGTGCTACCACCAGACTGCAACACTCTCCTTGTCCCACACCATGTGGTGCTGTGTGCTCCTCCCCCTCCACCTCCACTGCTGCTTCATCCAGCCTGAAACACATGTAATGGGGGAAAAAATAAAGATTAAAAAGTTGAAATAAAACCAGAAAATGTGATAATAGAAGACATTCAACAGGACATTGCCTAGGCATTAACATTGTGTCTAATTGACAATTTTCTATGAAGATATGTAAACTAAGTAGCATAATGTTTTTCACTTTAGTAATAGTAACAAAAAAATGTTTCCATATAAAAAAATAAGAACAGTTGCATTGCTACTATACCAACATTTAGGAATGAAATAGCATATATTGTAGAATCCAGAAATCCAACAACCCCTAGCTTGGATTTTACCTTATTTGTTATAATATCCATGTGTACAGAAGCATCCCCAAAATCTAGTGCCACTGCAGCAAGAAACATTTGTCATCTGTTAAGACTAGTGTCAACTTACACAATTCTAAATTTAAGAAGCTTATGAGAATGTAACATTTCTAAAATTAATCGTGCAAGGCATTTCCATGGCTTGAGACTGCAGCAAGGATCCAGTGAAGGCTGCACTTGGTTTGAGGTGGGAAAGAATTGGCTTTTCCAGGTGATGAGGTTTACTGTACCTTTCAGGCCACTAGTCTGTGGGTAAATATATAATGTAAATAATCGAACATCAATTAATTCTGTTTTCATTATTAAAATGTATAGTGTAAAGAAACAAACCCAAAAGGAAGATTAGAGAATAATCACAATTTCTATGAGTACTATCACACATCCATATGTTCTTTTTTGGAATTTTTTGGCTTTCTGGAAAGCCCTTTGTTGTGCCATGGGGGACACTATGATTAAAAAGAATTAGAATAATAGCAGTTATGAGCACTGAAATGTTTCATTAGCTTAGAAAGGAAAAAGAATAAACGGAAAAAGCCCCCATGGAGTGGTTATTTCAGCTACAAACCTCAGTGTCTTTTTCTGGAGAGCTTTCAGTAGAGTCCCTTCCACACATGTATTGCTTTCTTATATATCACTAAAAATGTTTAAGAGAAGCAAAGGAAGACAAATCATTATAAAGACTCTATAAATTTAGAGCTTGAGACCTTAACCTGCATGTTAGCTACCTAAAGCATGATTTACATGGAATGATTCAGGATGCCTTGCATCAGAGGCTTCTACCTAGTGCTGAAGATACTTAAACTCATTAGAGGTCTTCATTTAAGGTACTTGGAAGTGTCAAGAGCTCTGCTTCTGTGCATGACTAGACCTGCCTGGCCCCAGCATCTCTCTGTTTACTACAGGTTGTGTGGAAAACCAAGAGCATCCTCAGTTTAATTTCTTGTGGGGCTTCAAGGGTTGGACTTGATGATCTCGGAGATCTTTTCCAACCCAATTGATTTTATGATTCATTGACATTTCATACACAAAACATGAATAAAAAAATGCACTGTCTTTTGAAGAAAATAAGCCCCCAGTCATGGGAGAGATTGCCTAAGTGCTATATGACTGCATAGGGATTAGACCACTCAATTGGAAGATAAGATGAGAACCTCCCCTGTGAGGAGTTTAGCCTCCTACTTGCAGAGATGCCTCTCAGAGGCAGGTACTGAGTGTTTAGACACTTGCTTCCTTCAGAACATGCCTGCATTGGATGACTCTCGAGAAAACTCCTCCACACACCCTATGAAACACTCCCAATGTCTTAACCAAGCTAAAGGCAACATAACACGGGCTCAAGACTTGGTAAGGACTAAAAGTCACAGCTATATACGAAGGAAGAAGCACCACCAGCGGCGGAAGCATCACTAGCTCGCAGACTCCCGCACCGTGTGTTTGTTAAATAAACCACCCAGGGAAGTCCCAGAAACAAGTTTCCTGTAAGTTTCTTTAATTATTCCAAAACCTTCAGGCTTGCTAGAGGCAGTGTTTAATAAAAGCAAATGGCCTCTGCGTTCTTTGTGCCACTTTAAAAGACAGCAAACAGATGCAAAGCTGCCGTAGCCAGAGCTGTGACAGAGCCCCAAGGGCAGCACCCGCCGCGGTCCGGGAGGGACTCCTGGCCCCGTCGCACCCACCCGCGGACCCGGNCCGGGTTCTTGAGACTGTTCCATGCTGTTCTGACGGTACTGTCTCTATACACCAGGACTTGCCTTCCTCCAGCTCCTTCCTATCCAGCCTGGGAAGAAAAAGCACAGGGGAAAGCAATATTCTGTTCTTGCCAGCGGCATCTTTTGCAGCCTTTATATTCAGCAGAGGTCTTGCTTTCAGTTTTCCCTACAAGTGTCAAAAAATTTGAGAATGAGTGTTTAGCAAGCAGAAATGCTTTGTTACATTTGGATGGTTTGGTGAAGTTCGTAGACTCCCCAGTGGAGGTTGGACTTACAGCGCAAGGCAAATGGAACAGGCTGGAAGGGTAAAGGGGAAGAGGAAGCTTTATTTCTTCATTCAGAAACTGGATGGAACAACCCTGAGAAGGAAGAAACAACCACATCTTTCTATGACATTCTGGGGAAGGTCATGTTCCATTTCAGCCTAAGACATAGGACTGACTCACTCTCCTGGTGTTTCTGAAAAAAAAAAAAAAAGCAATAATCAGTGATCTGTTCTAACTCTCTGTTCTTAGGGAAGAGCACATTTTGTGTGGTGCTTTTTTAGCCACTTACCTGCTTTGAGTTTCTAAAGTGACCAGGAGTGAAGGGAAAATACTAGATCATGTCGGAGTTCTGGCTAATTTCTGCCCCAGGAGATAAAACAAATCTGCAGGCATGGGAAAGAATGAACACAGTGACATCTAAATCCAACCTGTCCAGCAACAGCAAATTCCATATACCAGACTTAAAGGTAAGTGAGGAAGGGGTTTGTGCATGGGCAATACAGCAGCATTAGCCAGAGCTAAAGTCTTTTAGGATAACTGTAGATAAATGTGGGATTTATCTTTTGGAATAATATGCAGAGAATAGAAGAAGATTGTGGTTGGGGGATGAGTTGTTTTCAGTCAACNCCCGCCCCCGAGCGTGTCCGCTCCCGCCCCGCCGGGAGCGGCTCCGGGAGAGGCGGCGGCACCGGGAGCAGCGGGCAGGTGAGGCAGCGGGCAGGGACGGGCATCTCCCACACCCGCGCCGAGGGGAGATGCCACACCTGCCCCGTCCCATACACCGGAGATCGAGAGCGTGTCGGGGGCGCTCCGGGGGAGCCCTCGGGAGGGACGGGGCATTGCGGTGCGGTGCCTGCTGCTCGCTCTCCTGTCCTCAACTCTTCGTTTCACACCGCAGGACTTGTGCGTGTGTCCCCCCTCGCCCCCACCCCCCCCNCCTGAGAAGGAAGAAACAACCACATCTTTCTATGACATTCTGGGGAAGGTCATGTTCCATTTCAGCCTAAGACATAGGACTGACTCACTCTCCTGGTGTTTCTGAAAAAAAAAAAAAAAGCAATAATCAGTGATCTGTTCTAACTCTCTGTTCTTAGGGAAGAGCACATTTTGTGTGGTGCTTTTTTAGCCACTTACCTGCTTTGAGTTTCTAAAGTGACCAGGAGTGAAGGGAAAATACTAGATCATGTCGGAGTTCTGGCTAATTTCTGCCCCAGGAGATAAAACAAATCTGCAGGCATGGGAAAGAATGAACACAGTGACATCTAAATCCAACCTGTCCAGCAACAGCAAATTCCATATACCAGACTTAAAGGTAAGTGAGGAAGGGGTTTGTGCATGGGCAATACAGCAGCATTAGCCAGAGCTAAAGACTTTTAGGATAACTGTAGATAAATGTGGGATTTATCTTTTGGAATAATATGCAGAGAATAGAAGAAGATTGTGGTTGGGGGATGAGTTGTTTTCAGTCAACTGAAAATTGATCAAAGAGAAATAAGTCATTGTTCTTGAAGCTGACCACATTGGAAGAGTATATGTATCAGGATTGAAAATGAATGAAATAAGTTAAATAACTAATCTCTTGTATTCCATCTACGATTTCCTGCTAGTTGTGAGAGTCATACAGCACTCTACATCATTGATTGCTGATGCAAAGGGAGTAGTTAACTATCTAGAACCATGGCACAAGTCTTCTGACAGAGAAAACAGTACTACAATGCACATTTCTCCTGGGGAAATGGATGTGTGTGTTTATTCAGCTGCATTATCCAGCTTCATAATACCATATAAATACAAAGAGTATTAATCCATGATTTTCCAAGTTATTTTATGAGATTTTATTTTTATTTCAGTGATGGCTATGAAAAAAATCAAAATACACTGCATTAAAGTCAATAGAGCTACCACAAATGTAGAACTTGATTCCTTGGGGAGTTGTCATCACTTAACAATGCTACTCTTAGTGCATCCAGGATCTGCCTTGAATCCAAAAAGATTGTTAACAGTTATAACTTGACCTCTTCCAATTACATAAGGATGCAAGTAACAGGGGAGCATGGCCTGTTCTCAAGTAATAGCCTGATGAATTGTCATATGAATGATTCAGACTAGGAATGTTGCTTTTTGCATATACACCTGAGAGTGATATGATTTTTACCTTACCCAACCAGTGATGGTGTGAGTCTGCTTATGTTAAACAAACTAAAGCATTTGGAGTATTTAAATACACCCATTCATTTTCTGCTATTTGTTCTACATAAAATTTGGTTCTTCTCCCTTCATAGTGTTGAGCTGGCAACATTACAAGAAGAGGTTTAGCAATACACTGCAGTATCATAAATATGGGTTATGACTGTGACCGAGTGATAGAAAAAGGAGCTGTTGGTCAGAAGTGGCTTTGTGAGAGACTTAATCTTTGGTAATACCAAAGAACTCAGAGAGAGACCCCCTTTGGGATAAGTGCTTCTCTTGCTTCAGTACCTCTGACATGTTTGTCTGTGTGCATTATTTGTGTGCATTTCTAGTCATTATTTTATCAGGTTAAAGACTATTCTATGCAGCTTGATGATATAGGATGAAACGAAAACAGGAAGACAGTGACATATGGTCTTGAGACTACACATACTTTTTTTCCTTTATTGGAAAAGGCTTTTTCTGCCCTAGGTCTTGGGTAAAGGAATTGCTACTCTTTTCCACAAAGTAAATAATGTTCAGCCAGACTATTGAATTCACAAGTGTTAAGCACAAGTCAGTCTGCTTAAGGCTCTGCCAACAGAAGCCTTAGACAGAGTTTGCATCTTTCACCTAATTCTCATATTTTACACAGGTGGGGACACTGGATGCTCTTGTTGGTCTGTCAGATGAGTTGGGAAAACTTGATAGCCTTGCTGAAAGGTAAAATAGATCTTATTTACTACCTACAAATGAGAAACAGACATTGTTTTTATGGGATGGTATGCCCTTGTGTTCACCTCAGTCTGACTCAGTTCAGCCTGGACTACAACTGGACTGAAGTGGATAGGCTTTATTTAACCCCTGTGTTGATTGTCATGGAGTCAACACAAAGACAGGATCATTCCTTAAAACTTAGCTGAATTAAGTCCATGATAGTTTTGCCTGCACAGCCATTTGAGTGGCAGGGATAGAGAAGCTGTTTCTCAAAAGGAAACAGCTTTAAAAGGTGGGGGTTTTTTGTTTGTTTATTTTTTAAGAACATCCTTTCCCCTATCCAGAAACTTAATAAGCCAGCATTTAGAGAATATGAAGCCCTTCCTGATCTTGCTTTCACACAATATTTCTTTTGAGCCTTCTCTCCCTTTTCAACCAGATATAGGAGTTCTAAGGATTAAGTTATTTTGGATGAAGTCCAAACCTCTCCCTCTCAGGCTTTTAAACTCCTTGAAAACCAGAATATTGACTCACATTGTATCAACCTACTCAAGCAAAGACTCACATGATCTCCTTGCTGACCCTTGCCAAGTTTGCTCTTTGGACCAAACTGACCTGGGTCTACAAAGAATAATATAGTACAGCAAGCTAAGAAAATGTCAGGTTGTAAGATACTTCATGGCACAGAGTTTTAGCAGGACAGAGCAACTTAATTAATCGAGAAGACCATCTCCATAGTGACTGTTCCAAAAATACTGCTCCATTTTCTTTATAAACATGTTCAGGCCTCTGGTTCATACTGCAGAGATTCTTCAGGAAGTGGGAATGGGGGCAAATCTGAGGAGAGAAGGTGCTGATACCTGCTAACTGTTCTAATGGAAGGTGTATCTAGTCAAGGTATTAAATAGGCAAGCAACAGTGCCATCTGAGTTTGAGGGCTGCCAAAAATCACGCAGAACTGATTTTTTAGAAGAGCTTAACTAATTCCCAGCTTTGTGAAGATTTAGGACTTCTGAAAAGCTGACTGCAGTTTCCATATAAGATCATGGGCAGTGGTAAGTGAAATGTCAGTAGCAGCTCCCTGGGCTCACAGACTCCTTCTGTTATCCTTGTCTTAACCTGCCAGCATGGTACAGCTCCTTGTTCAAGCTGAATGCCACTGTAGTTTGCTATTTTTTTTCTTTAATGCCTCTAATGACTCCTAGCTTATGATGTAATATAGGCACCAAGCAAACGGATCAGTGAGGCCCTTCCACTGTAATCTGCCGAGACAGGAACTCTTCATATTTGTCCCTTTTGCCTATCAAGACAGGTAACCAAGAAGGATCAACAAGATTTAAAAATAAGAAGGATGCACTGAAAAATAAGAAAAATGCATTAGAGTAGTAACAGAGAATAACCAGCACAGATTCATCAGCACAACAGAATAATCAAATCTATTAGCAGATTGAGTCCCATAAGGACATACAAAAGCATTTTGCGTTAAATAAATGCCTAAAGTTTTATGTCTAAATTGGGATTCAAGGGTTAAAATGCCAAGCACTCACACTTGGCTGAAGTAAATAGCATCCAGAGGGTTACAAGCCTGTTCAGGTGACCTGAGCATTTATGTTCCTGCTCCTCTGAAAGAGCTGCCTGCTGAACTGTTGCTGGATAAACACAGCTGCCAGTAAAGCCAGGCAGTGCAAACCTGTCAGTGCTGCCTCCTGCCAGGACAGCAGAGAAGGGACAAGAGCTTGCAGGAGCTATTGTTTCCACATACTTTTATTATTTATTTAGGCAGGGAAGAAGAGTGTTTTTCCATGTCAGCCCGTGGTAGCATGGAGCTCTCTCATATTGACAATCCCCTGGGTCAGCCTTAACTGGGAGTTCTCTCGGGTCCTTGGTCAGCAGAGCATTTGGCAGTGGCCTCAGATTGCAGGGCTTCTGCTCCCTGTAGTGTTTTGGAGGCCTGGCTGGTAGCATCCTTTAATTTTCAGTATCACTTAAAGACTGTTAGACATATTTGGTTTTGTTTGTTTGTTTTTTGTTTGTTTGGATTTTGTTTTGGAAGCTAATGACATTGTAGCAGTCACAGAAGCAAAATGTGAGTCTTTCAAGACAAAATAATAGGTTAAATGGAATTATTCTCTTTATGGGTTTTTATTACTACTTCTTGAGGCAGTTTAGCTGAAATCCTCTCCTTTTATAATGCATCATTTTAGCATAATGTTTGTTCAAGGTGGGATTCCTCTCATCTAAAGGCAGAGGTTTAAGGGTTGGCTGTGAAAGCTGCTTGCTGTTGGATGTCAGTATAGTCAGTGGCACTCCACTAGGGCTCTGATTCCTCGTACTTGCCTCAGACATCAGTGGTGTGCAGAGTGTGTGTTCTGTCTTTGTATGGAAGATGTTCTGGATGAGTGAATCCCACTTGCATTTCACAGGATGCAAGGCAAGGCACAGAGACTAAAGCAGGATTGGAGAACATTTTCTGGCCCAGTGCATTACACACATTTAGACTGCATCCTGCTGCAGGGGCTACAGGATATGTGGGCAGGAAGGGAGCCAAGCCTTGCCTGGACAGCTGGGACTGTTAGGTGTGTGAGCACACACCTGTCCCACTCTCTGTACCTATGGAGAGACTCCAGAGCTACCTGTCTCCCACCTGTCAGGTTAGCTGCTGGCTGCACTCAATGAAACAGTAAAGAAAACAACTTTGGAAAAGCTCTTGGTTTATACACTTCCCTGTGGACTGCTTTTTCCATAACATCTTTAGGCTCCTGCTATACTGGTCTTACAACTGTTTCTTGTTTCAAGTTTCTTTGGGCTCCCTGAGCATTGTGAAGGAGACCAAAACCACCTGTATCTACAAGCTGAAAATTTCAGAAGTGCTTGGCAATATCACAGCTGACAGGGAACCTCTGTCTGGATCCCTCAACCCCCCGCCCATGCTGAGTGTGGGCAACATGTGCTGTACTCCAGCAATACTCAGCTGGCACTGGGTCCCTAAGGGACTGTAGCCAGATAGTGAAAAACTGCAGCAGCCCTATGAGGGGGATGTGAAGTGGAGCACAACAGTGTAGACTCCTCCTTTAGGAACTCTGAACTGCACCTGTCCAGGGTCATGAGAAGAATGGTGTGGGTTGGAAGGGTTCTTGAAAGACCTTCTAGTTCCAGCTGCCCTGCCACAGGCAGGGAAACCTTCCACTAGACCAGTTTGCTCAAAGTGCTGTCCAATCTGGCCTTGAATGTTTCCAGTGATGGGACATCCACAGCTTCTCTGTGCAATCTGTTCCAGTGCCTCATCACCCTCACAGTAAAGAATTTCTTCTTTTGTTTTCAGTCTAAGTCTATTCTCAGTTTAAAACTGTTGCTTCTTCTCCTGTTGCTGCAGGTGCTGGTGAAAAGCCTCCCTCCAGCTTGCTTCTAAACCCCCTTTATATACTGTAAGGTTGCAATGAGATCTTCTCTTCTTCAGACTGAATGATTCCAAACAGCACAAATTCTAACTACTTCATTCTTGGCAGCATTGGCAATCTCAGATTTTTCCTCCCTGTCACAGGACTGGAAAACCTTTCCCAAGAGCACAAGTTTTTTTCACAGGATTAGAGATAGATGTAACTGCTTTGCAGCACATGAAGAAAATCCTTTTCTCTGGTATTTTCCTGGTGTCTGTACCTGGCCTAAAGTCCCTTTCCTGAGCTCTTGAAAACCACAGGATGTCACAAGATACATTATGTGTCCTTTCAGTTTCCAGCTCATCTACAGCTGTAGTAGTCTCCACTCAGTAGGGAAAGAGAGGAATAAGAAGCCTGCCATTACACTGCCTATCACTGTGCCAAGGATTATGTCCAGTTCGTGTCTCTACCAATTTCGTAATCGGGCAGTTACTTTGTAGCTGCTGCTTTTTTTTAACAAGGTGTAGGTTTTAACCTGGATCAGTTAGGAAGCTGAAGGCCAAAGTCTGTGAATATCTCTGAGTGCAAAAGGATACTTGAACAACCAGAAAGTCTCTTAGCCTGCATGATACAGGTACATTGTTTAGAAACAGGGGATCTACTGCTGTAAGGATGTGATCAATCTATTGTTTTCAGCAAGCAAAGAATAAGTAACTGTGTGGAGACAATATTCTCCAGGAAGGGCTCTGTTCAAATCACTGCTCTGAATTGGCAGAAGGATTTGAATCTAGTTATCTCATACCTTAAAGGAGTGTCTTGTCCACCATGCTAAAGAGAAGAGAGAAAGAGTCTCCTAAAGAAAAAGAAGGAAATTCTCCCTGTCAAACAAGAGAACACTTCATTTACCCCTGAGTACTTTATAAAAACCTTCTCTCAGCAAGCCCTAGGAGTTTCTTTAGCATTCTGTGGAATGGATTTTTGGTCAATGCTGTCTGTATGTAGCCCCCTTTGGGGCCTTCTGGTTTCTGCCATGAGTATAATGAGTGTACAGAAGACTGAATCTTGACCTTCTGGAGGTTTAGAGCACTGCCTAAACGAAAATACCTACGTTTTTGCAGAAATCAATGTATTTACGAGATAAGACATTTAGTTCTGCAATTTGTCATAGATTGTTTATCATCATTTGAATTGCAAATTAACCTGCCTTGCTTCAGGTGTTTTGTTTGGGCATCTGTGTGTTTATCGAATCATTGTAATAACTGTTTTACAATAATTTTGTTTCTTCACTAACAACGTTTCTCTTGTTATACCTAAGCATAATAAAGAAAATAGCCCAATACATAGGAGAAGTTATGGAGGACTCAAAAGATAAAGTCCAAGAAAATCTTCTGGCCAATGGAGGTACGTGCTATGAATGTGGGGTTTTTAATGTGTCAGTGCTGCCTTTGTTTGCTTCAGAATATGAATATGTAGAATTGAAACCTTCACACTTTAGAGAGGACAGCCACCAGCAACGTCTTATAAGAATATATCTGGCCTGCTCCCATTTTTCTCGAAGTTAGCAAAAGCTAACTTTGGAGTGAGGAGAAATTGGGAGACATCCTCCTTTGTTCCTAAAATAACCTAGCACATTTCTGTGCCCTGCCTGGGCTTGATCTCCTATGGGCACCTAAATCTCATTCTGTATGGCTGTGTGACATATGTCAGTGATCTGTTACTGATTTGCATTCCCTAGCTATCCTGAAAAAGTGCAACAAAATTGGATGTGTCACACATGCTAATTACAAATGAGGAGGGCACACTCCTTCACCCTTTGACTGTCTGCAGTGTTGTACTTCAGACCTGTATTGGTAGAGGATAAGGAGGAAGTTCTTACAGAAATGTCCTCACATGATGTAAAACTGATGTGTGATGAATGCAACTCTTTAAGAAATACAATAATTCCACTTACTGTGTTTCAGGGCTAAAGGATAAAATGAAATGTCTCAAAAGTATGTGGAGGACTGATGATTGTGGTGTTGTTACATGCATGCATTTGTGTGTATTAGTGCTAGACACAAGTCTTGGTCTGGTTGTAGAGATACAGTGATCAGGTTACGATGGATTTCTCAAGTAACCTCGTAGCTTGATCACGATATCCCTATGACTTGAGAAACAACAGGTTTCATTAATTTCCTTTGTTTCCCCTTTTTACACCATTTTGCTTTCCTATCAGCTCTGCATGTGTTGTATTAGAAGGATATGGAAATTACTTGTGTGTTACTAATTTCTCTCCTCTGTCTGGGTTTGGTCATCCAAACAAATCATATTAAATTAGGACATTAACCTTTCCAAGATTATTGACTGCATCTTAAAAAATGAAGACAGCTTTAGTGTATTTAATATCTTCCAGTGTCAGTCTTCATAAGCAGCAACTTTGCTGCACCAATTCTTCCTCCTTCTGTGTTTTTGATTAGTAAAAGGACTCTGAAGTCCTTTTAGAAGTCCTTGAGTTTGTGAACTCAGAGGACTTCCTTCAGGTTTGAAATCAGAAACAAAATTATAAGAAACTATTTCTTGCTGCATGGTCCTGTTTCAGACTATTAGACCATCCCAACTCAAACTTTCTTTCAAGTTATGCTGGTTTTAGCTCAGTTGTATATAATCCTGATAGCAGTTTGGTGGTGGGTGTGTGTCTGAAATTTTTGTTAGATTTGTATGAAGAAAAATGCAACGTACTCAAAGATACAGCAGTTTTAGTTATGTGAGCACACGCATACACACAGCTTTCCCGTGGGCAACAGTTGAAAGCAGCCACATGGCAATATCTCTCTTATAGAGGGAAATGTATGTTTGTGTAATGAAGAAAATTATAATATATCATAACAGCATAAGCAAGCTTTCTTGCTTATGACGGAATGAAAAATGTGAAATGTAAGTAAAGCTTTTCTTCAAGGATTCATACCAAATTCTCTTCCATTTATAGTAATGTTAAACCCAAATGAATTTTAAAATTTGGTAAGTGGTGGAATAACTTCATTCCTTATAGTGAGTGCAAAACAAAGCAAAGTGGGAAGCATAACAATTTAGAAGAATTAAGTGTTTTTAATGGGCAATGTTCAACATTGCCTCTTAGACCTGGGTATGTAAAAGATAGTTATGAGAGATTCAGGCTGTGGGGTTCCTGGGCAGCTGTGAGCTGATAGGAATCATCTCTCCTGGGTGGGCAGCTATGTGAAGACTTTTAGAAGTGGCTTGACAGGTTCCATAAATGAGAGATGCCATTCCATGAGCATCCGGGTTGTGGGACGGCTTGGCATTTTAAGCTCAGCTCTGCTGCTGTGCTCACAGTAGTTTGTGCCATCCCCAAGATCAGGCTGCTTAACTAACCTGCACCAGTGGCAGAGCACTGCTCAGGAGTGAGCTTGAAAAACTGGGCTGAGAACTCATTCTATGTTCAACTGTCCAACATCCGGATTCTGCTGAGATTCAAGGAATGTGAGGATACAAAGGGCATGGGAAGTTCTTCAGGGAACTTCTATATCTCATCAGCTATAAATAAGTCAGTGTCTGTCTTTAAAGAACCTGAAAATACAATGTTCCTCTGTACAGCCTGGTAATATTGCAGGTTTCAGCCCCACTGAATTTAGGAAAGCCTAAGCATGCAAGCTTAGAAGAGAGAGAGCAGAATGAAATCCTTGTGCTGTGTACCCTGTGCGGAAAATGTTGTGTGAACTCTGTTGCTGAAGTATTTTTGACCTCTCTGCCTTCCCCACAGAGACCATGAGCAAGCACTGATGGAGAACAGTGCATGTGAGAGCTGTGCCATAGCCCTTCCCTGCCTTCTGCAGTTCTTCCCCTTTTCTGCATCCTCTGTGTGCAGAATTTACTCATTCCCGATTAGACATTAGCAGGAAGAGTTGGATATTTGCTTCGTGACTCCTGTCCATTGGATGTGGGGGACATTGATACAGATGTGGTTTTAGAAAGAGGGGGAAAACACCACTGTGTCAGTGCTCTCTGCCTTCCAGGCAGTTTATCCCTTGCTAAGAAGCCTGTTCCCTCCTAACATAAGACTTTCCATGCTTTGGAAATCTAATAGGGTAAACTGACTCTGTTGTGGGGTGAGAGAAGCCCATGGAAAGGATAGTGCTCTCCTGCCAAGGGTATTCGGTATCACACAAAACAGGGTAGTACCCTCAGCCTGGTAATGTGGCAATTACTCAATTTGTCACCTTCATTCTCATGCATCTTGGTTCATGAAGTCTTCCCCTTACCCTCAAATCCAGCCCACAAGAAATTGTGTTCAAGCCTTGCTGTGGGACTGAATTCAGTCCCTGGACAAGGCAGTAAAGAGCACTGAAGGGCCCCAGTACGAATGTCCTTTTACTTGGCTTATTCTGAGCTTATTTTCTCCCTGCAGCCTCAGTGCAGCTTCACAGATGTTCTCAATATTTACCCTTCTGGTCTGGAAGGAAACTCACCCTTCAGGTGACAGTGCCTCTGGCCTCTTGGCAAGATGCTTGAGACCTTGTGCCTGCTGCCTTCCCCTTGCCTTCCTAACCTTCAGGGGGGCAGTCCCATCTCCTCTGCTTGTTGTGGCAGGATGCATGACTTTACCTCATCCTACAAAGCTGTGTGAGAACACTGTGTGGTGGTGTGTTCAGCATCCAAAGGGCTCTCAGGACTCAGGCAAAGAGCTGTTTGATTTCATGAGCTGCCGGAGGAGAATTCTGTATTTGGTACCGTAACATACTAAATCTTACTGTTTCCTAACATCAAGGAGCCCTGATCTTCAAACAGTGGAACAGGATGATCCTCTTCTAGGAGCTGGATGTTGGGTGTGTTGTCTCCCCTTGATTCTGGGAAGAAGCTGTGGCTCCCTGTGGTCCGAGGGTGCCTTGTTTTGAGGGTTGCATGCACAGGGCCTTGCTGTGAATTTCTGTTGTTGGATGCTGTGACTGGATTTAACAATTTATATAAATGCCCTATAGCTTTGTGTGAGATGGGGACCTCTGTGCACAAAGACAATGAGGAATTCCTCGTCGCACCTCAATTTGTTTGATTTCTAGTGAGCACTTGACTGAATCACAGAGAAGTGACATCTGCTACACTCTTAATACCTTTGATCAAACTCTCAACCTCCCTGACTATTACTGCTGATCCTGCCCATGAAGTATTTTTCTGATAGTTCTTGCTGGGATTAAATTCAGGCATATTACAGAAATCAAGACTGAGATTACACAAAACTGTTTCTACGGTGAAGAAGAATGGCTGTACATTGGTGTGTCCTGCTGATACAGATAATTTTACACTTTTTCTATACTGTTAGGTATAAGGCAGTAAAGATTTCTGGTTCAACTTCTGAGTTTGAGCATGTTTAGAAAGGTGATTAGACTGGATATATGATCTGTGTGGATTTGATCTAGATCAAATCTCTATAAGAATTCAGAGGTGGGCTTCTGGTTCACTCCTGTCTCTAAAGTTAATCAAAGTTATGCCTAAGCTATAGCTGGGGACTACTACCCAAACTTTGACTGCCTGTCTGATACACTATCTGCTTTCATGCATCTCTTTGCATTTTCAGTTGACCTAATTAGCTACTTGACACGGTTTGAGTGGGACATGGCCAAATATCCCATAAAGCAGCCGCTGAAGAATATATCAGAAGCATTAGCAAAGGTAAATTGCACTCCAGATTTTAAGATGTCAGCATGGGGAAGCATGTCTTTTGGTAGATTGTAGTCCCTCCTCTCATGGCATTCTGTGGGAGTTGTCTTTGGTTTGGCCAGGAACAAGCTCAGAAGCACACACTTTGTACTGAAGCAGTTGATATAATTTTAATTTCTACCAGAATGATAATGATAAATATATTGAAACCTATCCAATCTGTAAGTATATGGGACTTCATCAGGTTTACTAGAGTACATTGATATGTTTTCCACACTGTAATCCCCTTCACTGTAAATTTTTTTCATATAATGCCATATTATTCTCCATTTTGGAGGTTTTCTTGAGAACTTGTTGGTCTGACTTTAAATTAAAAGCCTGCAGGTTGGATGAATTATTTACAGTATCAATTCATTCAGAAAGGTGTGATGTGTTGTTCAATGTAGGTAACAAATGAAACCATGAACTTGCCCCTTAGGTACAGCTCTGGTACACAAACAGCAGTAGCTGACTGAATCCTCCTGTCTGCTGAGGGCTTTGCCACAGGGGATCTCTGACACCTGCTCCTTCTTGGCCACAGTCTGAGCGGTTTTAGGGGGGCTGACAGCTGTGTCCTTGTGTTAAGGTGCACTGGTAGTGGGACAGAGGTGAGAACAAGGCCTCAAGCACTGCATTGACTCACTTTTTTTACTTTGTTTTAGCAAGTGACTCAAATAGAAACAGACCTAAAGACCAGATCAGCTGCCTACAACAACATTAAAGGAAATTTGCAAAGCCTGGAAAAAAAAACCATGTAAGTATTTTGCATGGCTGAACTGAGGACAGTGTGAGTCCACACCCATTGCAATGCAGTGGACTGCATGTGTTCTGGTGGGAAACCTTTTCTGGCTTTGGGGCATGCTGAGCATCCACAGACACAGCAGAAGTCAGTGATAGGGGAGCTGGTGTAACAAGCATGTCTCAAAATTGGCTCAGAGGGAGTGCAGTTCCTAATAGGATTTTGTTGGCAATGTGACAGACAGTTTTGGAAAGAGTCAAAACCAAATGCACTGTATTGTTCTGATGGGACTTCAGGGAGTCAGAAATTAGATGAGTGGTGTCAGTTGGTGGATTCCTTTGCCAGACAGAGCTGTGTTCTGAACAGCATTTGCAGAGCTCCGATAGGAAACAGCTTTGTCTTCCTTGTTCCTGCGCCTCACCAGCAGCCCACTTACATTTTTCTTTTCTGTGTTTCATTCTGTTGGTTCAGGTAATCCACTGTTCTCTCTCCTGTCTGCATCTGCTTATGGTCTTTACCTATGTCAGTGCTGACACCTGAGTTTTTTTCTAGGATATCACTGGGGACAATGGTAAAATCCAGTAAGCTGTAAATTTAAAGCAACTTCGATGATGCTGTGCGAGCCCTCATCCAACCCATGCTCATATATGCCACTGCTTTGTACTCTGGATCTGGGCACAGGACACAGGTCTTTGCCCTCCTGACACTGCAGCCAGCCAGGCTGGCAGTCTGCTGGCCAAGCCTTTAGCAAAGTGATGAGGGAGAAGAATGGAGACCTCGAGGTCAAGGCCTACCTTCCTCTCACCACTCCATTCACCTTTAAATGCTGACAGCTCTTGTGTCCACCAGTGCCAGATAGCTTGGGTTGAGCAAACACCTAATAAGTTACTTGCCAGTTAATTAATATTTAGAAACTACTGCTTTAGGACCTTCTTCACTTCTGCCGAGTGACAGGGAGGGCAGCTCCTTTCGTCTCATACACACCTAGTACCTTCCAGCCATGCCCAGTCAGCTCTGGCCATCTGCATCTCCTAGGAATTAATGTGATCAAGTGGGCTTAGTCTGTGAAGACCTTCTGCAGGTCCCACCTGTGCATGAGACTGCTGCTCTTGCTGCCCTTCAGCAGGAGGTAGCTAAGTGTGTTTGTCCATGGCAGTTCAGGCATGCCAGTGTTGCTTTGATGGCTTAGGTCTGTGCTGACATGGCTTACTCTACCTGAAGTGTGGTCACACAAGCAGTTCAAGAGGCTTCCTGAGAACACAGGTGTCTCCTGCAAGAAGTGGCAATGACCAGGAGCAGATGTGCACTTCCTGAGCATCTACACCCTTACTGTAGGAACAATACCAGCAGAATGGTGTAATTTCACATAAAGGGCATAAACTAGTGTCATGCTAGTCATCAATATTCTGTCATTAGTATTAGTAGCTTTTTGATTCTTTTTAGTTGCAGTAAAAATAACAAAATGGCCATTTCAGAAGTGTAAATGTGTCCTTTAGTCACCTCATTCTTGGCCTTCTTCTACCTGAGTATACACTATTAGCAACTCTACCCAGAGCACAATACCTCCAGTTTGCTGCTGCTGAGTTCCTGCTAGTGTTATTTTTACTTTGTCTTCTTCACCATAGGGGCAATCTGCTGACCCGGACCCTCGCAGACATTGTGCATAAAGAAGACTTTGTTCTGGATTCTGAGTATCTTATCACGCTGCTCGTCGTGGTGCCAAAGTAAGGCAATAGTGTGTGCGCAGGCACTCGATGTGGTGTTGAGTTTCAGGCCTAAGCACCAGATCTGGACGATCCTGGGTCAGGTTGGTGGCTCATCAGTGCCGTAGCTGGAACACAGGTGGAGCTGTTAGCAAAGAAGAAAGAACAGTTTCTACAAAGAGTGGTGCTGGCACAAAAGAAAGAGACAAAGACTGCTCCAAAGATGGCTTAGTGTATCTTAATGATATAATCCAGCACAAAGAACTCCAGCCCTTCTAACCTAAGTCATTAGCTTAGTGTCTCAGTTTAAAAAGAAACCAAGATGTCTATCAAGGAAAGTGAGGAATCCTTCTGGACTAGAAGGGGAGCCTCCCTCTTCTCAAACCACCACAACCTTTGAAATTAAGAGACTTCCATCAGAAAATGTAGAAAAGAGGATCACAGTTCTTTACTATGGATATATATAAATATGTATATGTATATGTATAACCGAAAACCAGAACAAACAGCAACACCGTAACCAAAACTTAAACAAAGCCACACCCCTCTTTACCCCTCTGGTGCAGTTATAGTTACAGACACCAGGGTGCACTGCTGGGCTCCGGCGAGGCAAAGGCATGGGAAGAGGTGCGGATTCCAGAGTTCCCGTGGGAATGGGAATAGTGGAGCCTTTCCCACGGGCAGTGCAAGGGCCCTCTCACCGCCTTCTGTGTAAAAGCATCGGAGGGGGCTGGTTAGAAACTCCCTGGTTAGAAACTCCTCTGCACATGGTGCCAGCCCCTCAGTGAGTCCATAGGCAAATCCAGGCAGGGTGTGTGGAGTCGGGGGATGAACCAGGACCTCTCTCCCAGCACTGCCACCAGCCCAGCAAGTGGCGGCTGTGCGCCCAGGCAGGTGGAGAACACAGGTGTAGTGCACCAGCAAAAAAGGAGCACTGGGAGACCTCTCTCTGACCACCTCCCAAGCCAGGAAAAGAGTGAAGTCCTCCCCCAGAAAAAAGAAAACACCTCCCCCAGACGTTTCCCCAGCCCTCACCTTGGAATGCAAAGCTATTAGCTATCCCTTTGCTTAGGCTTTAGACAGCTGGCTGGTTCCGGGAGCAGGTAGTGAGAGAGTGGGGCTTCAACAATTCATCTGTTCTGGCTCCCAACCCCCAAACTGCTGTGTTAGCAAGGGACTGAAAACAAAAATATTCCATGAAAGATTTTGAAACTATAAGACTCAATTAACTACATATATCCATGCATTTGCTTTCCAGTATATAGTGTTTATGTACTGTGCTTTGTTTTGTGTTGCTCAAAGGTCAAGCTATGTACAGTGGCAGAAGACCTATGAATCCCTCTCAGATATGGTAGTGCCACGCTCCACAAAGTAAGTGAAGTTCCAAATTAAACTCCGTGTTTGTTTCAGAGATCCCTGCTACATTTCAGCCAAATTGCTGGATCCTGGAAGGAATCACTTGTCTAATGCATAGGCTCAACGTTAGCATATTTTCAATTGAAACCAAAAATTGCTCTGTTGAAGGGAGATGCAGGTGAAAGAAAAAAAAAAATCAGTTTTTTTACAATTAGCTTGTTCCATTTTCAAGTAATCTCGTTCTTTGTACTTTGAACCAGGGCCTTTGCTTTTTTGTATTAAACAGACAATTTGTTACAGTAATCCGGGCATAATTCAAAGACATAAAATCACACAGAACTTTATGGAAACTACTTTGTAAAAAGATCAAACACGTAATTTGCATTTTAATTGCTTCCTGCTGTAGAACAGAATAATTCAGCATACTATTGTTTGCACTAGCGAATGCCATATTAACTTATCCTTCCACCTTAAATATTCCACTGCTCAGCTCATGCAGACCCTGAGGTCCAGTCCAGGGCAAAAGAGCTGTCAGTGCTATTACCTGAAATGAAAGAAGTGGAAAGCACAGAGAAAAAAGCAAGCCATTTGCTACTGCCTGTCTCAAATACACAAGTGCATGGAAAGATGGGGGAATGTTACCAGGAAACAGACTGATCAGGCAGGTAGAATGTGTGTACTACAGAGGGGTTCACAAACTTAACTTGTTGAGTTATACATTGCAGATAGCATAGCTGGTGCTAGTAAAGGCTTTGTTCCCTGTTTCAGTCACAACAGTTCTCAAAAAGCAGAGTGTTACTCAGAGGAAGGTGAGGAAGGTAAAAAAGGCATGAGAGATTTGCCATGACAAATCACAGCAGTGAACTTCCCTCCCACAGAATGATTGCTGAGGATGCAGAGGGAGGACTCTTCACCGTGACCCTATTTAGAAAAGTGATGGATGACTTCAAGGCCAAAGCGAGGGAGAACAGGTAACAACCACTGACTGCTAGGCAAGGCAAGGAAGAGATGATGAGGGTAAGGTGAGGCTTATTCTGTGTGCAGAATGCTGAATTCATCACTGGTTTTTAGGACTTCTTGACTGCTTGCTGCTGGCCCTACAGCCACTGAGAAGGCAGGGTGGCATGGAGCTGTGGCAGCAGGATCAATGATCCTGTTCTTTAAGCATCAAACTACAGATTCTGGAATTGTCCTTCCTGCTCTGATGCCACTGACAGCAGGAAGCTGGCTTTCTGGGTGTGACTTCCACTCCCACCCTCCACATACTTTAATTTGTCAAGTGGCCAGCAACCTCCCGTACCTGCTTCTCCAGAGGCAAAAGAAATGAGTGTGCATATTTCCAGGACTACAGCTTGTGATAGCAAATGTCATTCAATTGTAGGTTCATGGTTCGAGAATTTTATTATGATGAGAAGGAATTGAAATGTGAAAAAGAAGAGCTGATGAAATTAGCTTCTGATAAGAAACAACAATATGTAAGTAGTACCTCAAGTTGGTTGTCCATGTAGTGGCAGCCTTTGCTACCAGCGTGCCTAAGCAACTCCCACTCAGAAATGGCTTTATGGTTGCAACAGTCTCCTGTAGCTCCACTGAGCCCATAAAACTAAGGCATGGGATAAATAGCATGATTTGCCCAAGGTCATTTGAGTTTCTGATAAACTGTGAGCCACTACAAGTGTGCTTGGGAACTGTCCCAGCAGCCCACGGGAGCCTCAGTGGTGTGTTGGCTGTGGAGCTGCTTCGCTCAGTGAGGGGATCACAGCACTGTCGTGTCTGCTCTCACAGGGCCCATTACTGCGCTGGCTGAAAGTGAACTTCAGTGAAGCATTTGTGGCTTGGATTCACGTGAAGGCCTTGAGAGTTTTTGTTGAATCTGTCCTGAGGTGAGTAAACACAGGGTGCAGGCAGAGATTCCCATGAAAGTCAAAATGTACAGCTCTCTTCCTGGTGCAGTTCCTTTGTGGGTGGAACCCTTACACACCCTGTTTTGTGTTGCTCAAGGCGTGTGTCCCTTACACACTTCATTCCAGGAGCTCATGGGAGACAATACAGATGCGTACAAAGAAGGTGACACACAAATTTGATGGAAAACAGCTCTTTGGGGCAACTCACAGGGAAGTAAAAAAACCCAGAAAGTCACTTTTTAGTTGACTTTTGGCTTCAAAAAGAAAATGCTTTCCAATAAGAAGGAAGCATTGTTTCTGCAACACACCATCAGCTGGCATGCATGGAGGCTGAGGAGGGAGAAGGGCAGGAGCAGAGAGTTGTGCCCCTTCCTAGCAGATGATAATGTATGTTGATGTATTTCAAGGTATGGCCTCCCAGTGAACTTCCAAGCAATGCTGCTGCAGCCAAATAGGAAGTCTGTGAAACGCCTGAGAGATGTCCTAAATGTGGTCTTCAAACATCTGGACGAAGTTGCAGCAGCAAGTATAATGGATGTATGTATTTGGACTGCAAGTGCACATGCTGTAGCTTGTCTCAGCCTAGCCATACGAACACTACCACTGTGCAGGGGCTACAGCATGCATGTCCTCACATCCTGCAATGCTAGGAGCCCTGGATGCAGCTCTAATCCCTAGTTGTTACAGACTGGATTAGGGTAACAGTTAAGAGTCAGATTATGATGTGGATACATAGAGATTGTTTATATTTTCTGTTGAAGCATCTGATGTTTACAGCTACCAGAACAAAATAGGTCTGCTCAATTGTGGCAGTTCCTCTATATTAAGAGTTTAAAGTCTTCTATAAAGATTCATATCAACACAAGGCTGTCATTCATAAATAACCTAGGCCTTAAGCAGTACTTGTTTTCACCTTCCCCATATCTTGAATGCATAAACGTTTTAGGCTAAAGTGATTAGCAGGCCTTCAGCCTAAAATCAGCAAGCAAGATTCCTACTGCATGAAGGAAGGACAGAGATGAGCGCTCTAGAGCTGAAGCACACAAAAATGCTGCAAGTTCATAACATAGCAATGAAGCATGAATCCTCAATGCTAATTACATTAGGCAGCCTGAAACAAAGACCAGGTTCTCAGTGGTCAGTGTGGGAGAGCACAAAAAATCCCCTGTGTCTTGGAACTGTGGAACAGTTTGTTTACTGGCACTAAAATTGTATTGATTTCCTTTTCCAGCCTGGCATGGACATCCCTGGCTTACAACTGAGTAATCAAGAATACTACCCCTATGTCTATTTCAAGATTGACCTGAGTCTTCTTGACTGCAGTTAAAGAAAATTTGCTCAAGCTTCATCTATTAATTTTCAAGACTCTAATGTTACAGTAAAACAATCTTTAGCTGCTGAAAGTAAAGTTAAAATGCAGATGCTGTAGCAGGATGATCTTCCTACCACTTCCAATAATTTTTACAGTGGCTTCAATATAAATATTCCTTATTGAGTTTTACAAAAAGTATTTCAGAGGCAGGAGGTACTATGGTAGTATTTATTTTTTTTTGTAAATTACAAAGATGGAGTATCTACAGGACTTGAAATAAAACAAAAAATTAAAGTGTGGTGGCTAATGGGTCTACTAGGTGTATACAGTCCTGTTTTTCTAACAAAACTAAAAAAAAAAAGAAAAACAGAAAAAGTAGAAAGCATCAGAGCAAAGCCCAAAATTCTTTTAATTTAACAAAAAAAAAGCTTAGGAGCTTAAGAGGAAAGATCGTCGAAAATGCTGAGGAGCTTACTGTAGTATGACTTACAGTCCCAAGTACCCATGAGTTTAGTTTTTGCAAAGATATTTCAGTTAGAACAGTTCCATTAGATCTTATCTGCTGGGATAAGTTAAAAGGTCGGAGTACCTCTGCACCAGATCAGCAGCCACATTACTGCTGGCTGCCTGTGGCTCTGACACTGCCGTTCACAGGGATGAGCTATGGGCGATCTCTTACTGACACCAGATGACAAATATCCATAGCACATTATTTCCTTGAAAGAAGGGGAAACTTTCAGCTCTTTCACTCCTTACTTTTTAAACAAGCTGATCACATGAGGGTCACTTCACTAGACACCAATATACAAGACATGAAGAGCAATAAAGCAATAGTATCTTTATTAAAAGAGCAGCAGTAAACATCCCTATTCCCAGTCCTGATTCCCCTTCCAAGGAAATAGCAATTTCAGATCAAAACAATGCCAGATGGGAAGTGAAGAAATATTATCCAATCTGCTGGAGACAGCACCAAGGTGGTTTTCTGATAGCACCTGGAAATCCTCATGCCCTAAAATGGGGATTAGCTTCAGCACTAATCCAGGGGAAGACCAACAGCTCCCAGCATTTCCCACTGCAGCAGCAACCCACTTCCATTGTATTAATGATCTTATGAAGTCTGGCACAGAGAAAGAGAAAGCCCCTGAGAAGGAATAGGAAAAGGAAGACTAAAGAGCATTTAAACTAAGACTGTCCATCTAATCAGGCTTTAGGCCAAACTCTCAAGATCTCACAGCAGGGGGGTGGTTTAGGACTCCTGTCTGTACAAGCCTCTCTATTCTACAGTTCCTATTTCAAGAGTCATCCAGAACAGGACAGCTTGTATCATGTGCACCTTTCTTACTCTATACAAGACTAACACTGTGTGTCAAAAAATATTTTATTCTTTCATTGAAACAGAAGCTGGCCAGGTTCCACTTCCATGAAAAAAAATTACATTTAAAACTGGTTACACTAACAGCCTCCAGTAACACTCAAACAGCACACTATCCACAAAATAAAACCCAAGATGTTCTGAAGAAATACCCATGTTGTCCTCAAAATATTTGTTACACAGAATACAATCAAGTTTACTGGTTATGACAATTCATAGAATTTCTGCAATGTTTTCTTGAGATGCGTACAGTCCTCTGCTGCAGTGCATCAAACAGCACAGTGTGTCATGTGCTATTCTCCATATAAAGGCCACTGGAATATCTGTCTGATTGTGATCCAGGCTGCAAACTGCTGCGCAAACTCCCAAGAAAAGAAGTTTCCTGAAGATCTCACAGCTCATCTTTATCCCAGTCATCCAGATCCACATCACTGAGATCAATGTCATCTTCAACTGGAAGCTGTGAAAAAGAGAAGGTTTTGAGCATGTGTTTAGAAGTGCTTAATGCCAGGAGATCCCTGACTTAGAAAGATTCTTACTTCATCCTGAGAGTAAAGCTCCCTTCCATCACCTCTTCCATTTATAAAACTAGAAGTGCATTAAGCACAGGACAAATGGTCAGAGTTTACACTAGAAGGCTGCTTTCTAATAAAAATACTCCAAATGAAGGCAATAAGCTATGTAACAAGACTACTACAGTATTCCATGTTTTTATCTACCTGAAGTAGACCAAGGCACTATAGTAACTTTGTTTTTTACAGCAATGTTGAACCTTAAGAACATACATGTAGTCACTGTGTTATTTATTACACAGACTTTACCTGACAAACTTTCTGACATTAAGACCTTGATGGCAAGGTCAGCATATTGCAGAACCAAAGTCTTTGCCACACTGGGGCCTCGAATGCATGCACTACCACCTCCCCTACTCAACACTGCTAATGTATTTCCACCTCAAGAGATCCAACTTTCAGATCACATCCTAATGGCTAGACAGGAGCATCTGGCCCACAATCTCAGACAATCATTGTGGCATTTGGTCTGCTGGGAGAATTTAGATAATGCAAAACCATCAACAAAATTTGCCACCATCTTGTAAGAACAAGAATTTTCACGCTGACTGTTCTTAGTTATTCTCTACTGTCATGTCTGAACCTAGCAATTCATCAGCACTTTTAGAAATGGAGCACCTCTTACCTCACCATCTTTGCCATCCCAAGGTTCAACTGAATGAATTTTGGGGAAAGCTCCACCACCCACTGGTGCTGTAGAGCCACGACCAACAGAGAGTTCCCTGAGAAAAACACACGTAAAAGTTAAAGTTAAGAAATTTCTCCAGCCTCCATCCACCTGGAACAGTGCCTGCTTCAGAAACAGGAAGTCAACTTTAAGATTTCATCTCTTTAAGCAAATCTAAACTGTCTGGAAGCAAAAAGTTGTCAAACTGAGAAGCAGAAAATGACAGAGTCCTTAAAGCAGCATTGAAAATTTACAGTTGGATCCAAAGACATCTTGTGACCTGAACTATTTTGTATTTCAGCAGTGTAACAATCATGGTTAAGTACAGGCCCTTTAACAGTATGTTGTTTATCACTTAAGGCAACTCCAAGGGGAGTCTATAATTCTACTTGTGGAAGTCACCTGCAACTGTTACTTGAAATCACCAGATATCTTTTTTAGTGAAGACTAAGCCTCCATGGGTTCCAATAGGTTCCAATGGGTACGGGGTAACCAGCCTCTGACTGAGACACTCCATCCTGCCCTTGGTAGTTAGCCCTGTTCAAAAAGCCCAGCATTAAAATCCTGAGCTAATCCCTTTGCACTCTTTCAGAGGCAAATAAGACTGTAAATAAAACTCCCTAGGTGGATTCCACAATTTTTACGCTCTTCACAGTGCCAATTTCCTTACTTGTAGTCAACACTGCTGAGACAGCCTATTAGATTATAGAAGCTGCCTACAGCAGCTGAGTTAACAGCCAGCCACACCAACTGTGGTTATATTGCTTTCTCTAAGCAGCACAGCTGAGCTGTAGACTGGTAAGACAATACTAAACCAATTACCTAACAATATAAGCTGTTAAATTGGCTGTTGTGTCCTCAAAGCACCATCCACCCTTACCAGGAGAGGCTTCACTAAGATGGATTTTATAGACTAAAAATTTGCCATGTCTGAGAAAGGCAGACAGTTCTCTCACACGTGTTAGTACACACTGTCTGGTATTTCTCTTGCATCTGAATCTTGAATTTTACTATGACCTAAGAACGTTTATTTTTTGGCATTAAGAAAGTCTGATCCCTTTCGCAGGTAAGAGAATATAGCACTGATTCCATGAATCCAGCAGGAAGAGCATTCAATTAATGTGGGGAGATGTTGTGGCATTTGCTTTTGCCATTCTGTCTATCCTCTGCCATTGTCCAAGAAAGGACATGGAATAACATGGCTAATGTAAGCTCTCATAGGCTCTTGCATACCTTACAGCAGTTGGTGCTTTACCTGGCAGCAGAGTTCCCACCTCACTTTGACCACGCTTAAGTAACAGTTTAAGTGTAGCTGCTCTGTTTCAGTGCTGCTGCCACCTTCTGTTACCCTCTTCATTTCCTTTCCCTATTCCATTCTTCTCAGCACTGGTTCTTCCCCAAATATACAAAAGGCAGTTTCAAGGAACTTGTGCTGAGCAGTAAGCTGCTGACTTTCTGGATGGATTGCTTCATCTCCCCCCATCAGTTTATGAGGTGCGAGAGAATGGGAGGGTGGGAGGGGGAAGCAGGGCCAGACTGAACCAGAAAGATGAAAAGCAATATACAGAACCTTAACAGCACTCATTTAGATTCCCAAATACTAATGACTGGTCAGAATGCACCACTGGAATTAAAAAGAACTGATTACCAAGTTATTCCTTTGGTTACCAGAGAAACAGAGTTTTTCAACATCTAAGCCCCCCACTGCTTCCATTGTCAAAAGTTGTGCCAAAACTACCCTTTAAGTCTAAATAGCAAACTTAATTTTTCACACCACAAAAGGGTAGTGACTGCTTTATTGCAATCCCTGCTGAAATCATTCCCTGACTCGTCCATTCTCATAATCTTCATTCTCTTAATTGTGCAAGTCTTCTCTGATTCTGGAGAGTCTGATTTTGGCCTAAAGAGTCACAGCCCCTGCTACAGAAAGATTTAAGTCACTTAAAGATTTCATACCTGAGAAACTCATTAATCCCTTGCTCACTGAATGATCCTTTCAGAAGGGCAAATTTCATCTTCCGAGCATTAACAGCAGCCATTGCTGGATACCCAAAGCCTCCAATCCCCAGAGAGCTCTCAAGATCTGACTGAGCACCTGCTTCTGTCCACAGCCACCTTGAGGAAAAGATTAAACAGAAAATTAACAATGAGAATAGGCACTACAATAATTTCTAAGTCACATACTGTCATATTCTGCAACCCTGCAGAGTTCAAGCTGGGCTCTGAATTGCCCTTGACACTGGCAACTGTTAATGAAGTCAATAGGGAATAGCAGGGTCCTGATCTTGAAACTTGCAACAAAAGAAAGACCCTCCTCAGCAGCACCTCTAGGCCAGTCCCATCCTCACAGCCACTGACAGCTGGATCAGACCAGCCATTAAACACACTGCAGGGAAAGAACTATGTTACCAACGTGAACAAACTTTACACTTTTGCCTGTATTAAGCAAGATTTAAAATACCTCAAGTCACAGATCAAGACAAAGTCCTGCCCAAGTATCACTATAAATGATTTCTAGCTAAGGACACTCAGTATTTGTTTCTCACTGGTCAGGTGTCAGTTCCTCCAATGCTTAGCAAATCCTCTGAGGAACTTCTGGAATCAGCCAATCTCAGCATTTTCTCCCAGGCTTTCATGCCAGTTTGTCCCTTTTCACAGCAGTCAGTGTGACAGAACAGCTCTCACTTTCCAGGGATGTTCTAGACATCCTAAACTGCATTTAAGGGAAAGAGCAAGAAAGGTAAAGCCTGCTGGCCTGCTTCTTTGACAGCATGAAACTTCTTAATAAGCTGTAATTTATCTTTTTTTTTTCTCTGAGAATTCAACATTCATTCTGGCAGACTCACTGACCAGCAAAAGACTCTAAAGAAACTGCCCTAAAATATTATAGTATTCAGGACAAGAATAAAAGATGCTTATTCTCATTAATGCTTAGATATCACTTATAAATATGAGAGGTGGATGAAAAGAAAGAAAAAATAGCAGGCTATTCTAAAGTCACAGCATTCCCTCCCCAGTAATTAGTGAAATACCACAATATGCTAGCCTGAACAAGGAACAATTCTTATTGGTAGTTAAACTGCTATCACACAAAATTTATCCCATTACCTCCAGAAATGCTCTCATCTTTTCCAAGATAACCAGAGTACAATGACACTTACCCCCACATTTTCTTTTTGTATTTTTCAGCCATTTTTAACATGACATCCAGGTAAGAATTTCTCCCTGAAGCTCCTATTAGACAGAATTGGGCAAGTTACACACCACAAGTACATGCTCTAAGTGACAAATTCATACAGAATTCTGCTTGCTTGTATGTGTACCTGTGTCAAGAATATGAGGCAGGACAGAAATGATGCAGAGCTGATGAGCATCACAGGTGCTCTTCAGAACATCCTCACTAATTATCTAGAAGAAAGCAGAAGAAAGTCAATGAGAGTAAGCCTTGGTTATTCAGTTGTGACTGCACTTCCCTCCAATTGTCTAACAACTCTATCCTACAGGGTAATAAGTATTGAAACAACTTGACAAAAAAGCTTAGGAGTCTCTCCTACTTCACTGGTCCTCCAGGACAAGAGTAACTTACGATTTAAATTTACAATTCACAAAGTCTTCTGTTGAGACTTGCAGCAACAGTAAAGTAAGTGGTATCAAATAAGGCTTAGAGAAAGCACAGTAAAATGTCACTTCTTGCTCAAAATCACTGTCCTTGCCCCGTGTTGGAAAGAGCAGCCCCAGGCCCATGTGAATGCCTGCTGCCCCAAGGAGAGCCAGCAGTGGGCAGCCTTTGCTGTGGATGGGATTGTTCAATCCACAGTAGCAGCAACACTGGTTAAAAGGAATCGATCCGAAGACCTGCACCAATGGTCTCTAATCTTTGATTGTGCACTCTGCCAGTAAAAAGATTTTTAACCATGCAGTCCTAATATTTGCAAATCAATTATATACATATACACATATAGAAACATACAGTGCTGTATCAGCATTATAAAGCATACAAAATAGACATTTTAGAACATGAGAAATATGAATTAAGTACCATTTAAAAATATCTTATTAACAGTACAAATGGTTTTGTTTTTTTCCTTTCTGCATCCCAATGGATTGTCTTGCATGCACCTCACTTTGGAGACAATTGATCACCATTTCAAATCTACCAACAGAAAGCTGAAACCAGAAGTCACCATACAGGGGATGGAGTTTTATAGACAATAAGCAAAACTGCTCATCATGCATGTCCTAATGGAGAGCTTACAAATGACAAGGCCCCGCCCTCTAGTAAGAAAAGAGATGGGGCACAGAGCCCAACCTTTTCACTCATTCAAGGGCAGATTCAAACACCCTGGCACCATCCTGTCTGTGCCTTCCCCGCATCAATTCTGATCATCTTGCAGTCAACAGCAAATTCACTGTAGAAATAAACATTTGGCTTTCTGTTATTTAAGACTTGTCACCCTTTACCTTCAAGCACAAAACACTGCACAAGCACCACAGGCAGTTTTATTTACATTAATATAGTTCTGTTAAAACTGCTACTGAGAATATGATGGAAAAGCAATCTGAGAATATAATGCAGAGGTACCTCCAGGAGCTCTGGTGGTGGTGCATTATCAGAAAAGAGATCCAGAGCACGAGCAATGATATCAGACCTAGTTCTCCCACCATCATAATCAACAGGATCTTCTCCTTTCTGGAAGATTTTAATGGTGGGAAATCCACGAATCTGCAAGACAAGTTTAAGCCATCAGCTCAAATAAAGATTTATGGTGGAATTTATCTGCTTGTCTGATGTGTTGTAGATTAAGAGCAAGGGAAGAGCTTCAACATCAAGTCTCATAGCATGTTCTGACTGAACTTGAAGAATTCTGTAGCTTCCCATCTGTGCAACAATTAAACACAAGGTTACCATACACTGAAACTGTGCTTCAGGGTTTTGGCCTCATGAACCACCAATGGTTTCATCTCAATTCAGACACACCACACACAGGAGGTTTAAGTACCCTGAGGGCTACCTTTACTCTTCGCATTTATTAGACATTAGTGTCCTGATTTGTCTGTGGGGGGACAGCACTGTGCCTGCATGGCAATAAATGGACCTTAAGCTCCCTCTGCTACACTTCCAGTAGAACTTGATCAGTGTTCCTCTGCTGCCAGCAATAGGCACTTACAGGGAAACTAAGCAGCACACTGTAAGCTCCATGGACTGTACTAAAAGTTAAAGACTATCAGTTCACTGTGGGTGAGCAACACATCTGATCTGTGCAGCCAGTACTGTCAGAATGATTCCTGGTAACTGGCTCCAAGGTGTAAAGGTACATGTCTGGGTTCTGGAAATGCCCAGCCAGCATACAAACAGTCTAAAAAGAGACTTCTCACTTCAGATGATAAAGGTATACAAAATCTTACAGAAATAAACAGCCTTTTTCATCAGCAACATCCGAATTTATTCTTTTCTTCTCTCCCCATTTATTTATACTGTTACTGACGTTCAGGAATTAACTATTTGTGGAAAAAATTACACACATCACTTGTTTTTAGCAAAAAACTTTTAAGAAGTACCAGATTAAGGCACAGTTCAGCAAGCATTGATGAGAAATCTGACTTGGTAGAGATGGAAAAGAAATTGTAACTACTGCAGAGCACACTCACCCCATATCGGCTTGCCAGCATCTGATTGACTGTTGCATCTACTGCAGCCAGTTTTACTTTTCCTTTTGTTTGTTCCTTCACCTCAGTGGCAGCAGCTGCCCATTCTGGCTCCAGGCTGAAAAACAGAGTATAGGTGCTCTAAGCTCTCTCAGAGCTAGCAAAAGGATACCACTCTCCAATATTATGCAGAGCATTCCACTCAAGAAAATAAAGTCTCTGCAGAAAATGACAGCTAAGAGTTATTCCAAATGAGACTAATGTCCTGCATCTGAAGGAATTAAAAGGCTAATATAACTTCTGGATCTTATTCCTACTCATAACTGGGAATTTTCCTGCTAAGGAAGAGTGCAACCAGAGCATGACCAAGGGGCCCTGAGCAAAAGCCCACACATTTTTATTAAAACACCTTACAGAGAACCCCACTTCTGGTACACCAGAGATGCAAGGTCTCTTTTAGGGGACTAAGGGTATTGTACAAAAAGAAGCATTAATGGGAACTGAATTGTCAAAGAAAAACCTCATTTACTTTTTGCAGTGCCCACACCATGGGGCATAGAACTCCACCATCCACACATCATCACTATTTATGACGTTCTTATCAAAGCTGTCATCAGTCAGCTCAATCACATCCTTCTTATCTCCACCTCCACTCTCCCGGCTCTGTAAGAAACAAAACAGACCTTCATGTAAGAAGTAATCAAAACTGGTTTCCCACACAAGCCAACTCCTGTGTGTCACGTTGCACCAAACGGTCTTTATTTGAGTATGAATGTAAACCAGGCAGTGTTAGGTCACACAACTTTCCCATTTTAAAAGTGACAATACACACAGTCTACTCCCACAGCACTTTCAAGGAACATCAAGGGAACCTTCTCCTGAAGAAAAAGAAATCGGGTCAATCTGACTACCAAGATGTGGGAACAATTTCCCAGTTCTTCATTCTCTGATCTGTCCATGAACAAAGTACTCTCCAACCCCCACCTCCACCTGGAACTGTGTCCTGGTTTCCAGGTAAAACAAACATGTAGGCATGCAACATACACCAGAGGGTACAGCCCACCCAGTCTTCTATCTGGCCAACCTGAGGATGTCAGAGTGTACTCGCACCATGATTTAGAAACAGTAGTGGGAGCCAGAAGCTTTTCACTTTACTTTCAGGGAGAAATCTAGCAAGCCAACTTCAGAAAAACATTGCCAAATTAAAAAACCTAGCTATCCAGCTTAGACTAGAACTAGGCAAACGGTACCTGAACCACTTGGAGAATGGGGCTCAAAGTTCAAAAGGAGATGCACCTGGGGAATAATAGCCCCACCCACCAGTACATGCTGGGGACTGTCTAGCTGGAGAGCAGCTTTTCAAAGAGAAACCTCACGGTCCTGGTGGACAAGCTGAACACGAGCCAAAACTACACTCCTGTGGTAAAGGCAGCCAAGAGCTGCACTAGGCAGACAGTTGCCAGCAGGTCTGGGGAGGCAACCTCTACCTCCGCTCAGCACAGTGTGAACACTGGAGTGCTGGGTCCAATTCTGGGCTCCCAAGTAGAAGAGTCATGCACATGCACCAGAGTAAGCCCAGCCAGAGCTGATTTAGGGTATGTGATGAAAGGGTGAAGGACAGTAAAGAAAACAAAGACAGGCTCTTCTCTGCAATAACAAAAGGAGATAAGTTGAAATTCCATGATTCTATAACTTAAATACAAAAGAAAGATTTCTACTGTGAGGGTGGTCAAACACTGGAAGAGGTTGCCCAGAGACTGCAGTCTGTGTGAAGTGTCAGGTCTAGGAGATATTCACAATTTGATGACACACAGCCCTGAGCAATCTGCTTAGCTGACCTTGCACTGAGCAAGGGGGCTGGGACTAGTAAACCTCCAAAAGTCCCTTTCAACTTCAACTATTCTGTGACAGAATCAAGGGCACAAGCTCTGACCTCCTGCACAGAACAGACTCCAGTTGGAAAACAAACACACAATCCCTCAAATACCTGTTTCCCAGAACTGTATCCTCCACCTCTGCCACTGAGACGTTCTTTCACCAGGGACCGCAGAGCACTTAGAGCAGCTTCAACAATGGCATCGCTTGTCCTGCCACCTGCAATGCAGCAAAGCAAGTGATTAAACCAGCAAAAGGCCAGTTTAAGGTAGGCTTCCAACTTAACTACACACAAACCTAGTACTCCCTTTCACTAATGATTTTCCATGAAAAGCAGGACTGGGCTGTGAGTGATAGACTTCTAGTAGACATTTGTCTTCAGCACAAGCAGCAGGAGTGACTTCACTACAACTTTTAGTTACTCAGCTTATCTGATGAGGGGTGACTGTGGCCAGCTCCAAATAAATAGGAAGAAAGACAAAATTCTTTGCAACTGCCTATCAACCTCCAACAATTACAAACTGCAGGTGGGACTGTCAGTCTATGCTAAGACATACGCAATTTGGTTAAACCAGTCCCACCCATCTCTCAGTTCCTACAAGCACTAGACAAGGAGGAAATGCCACACAAGACAGCATTAACAGCTACCATAATTGCAGCATTCAGGTAAGTTTTTAGGCTTGTAATATGTAAAAGAGCATCACATTTACCCTGATAGTCCTCTGCTTTGTGTTTGTTGGCTCCAAATATCTTGATAGTTGGAAATCCTCTGACTCCATACTGTCCACCCAGGGATTGATGTTTATCTGCATCTACTGCACCCACTTTCACTACACCCTGTAAAAACAAAACAAGAAACAACACCTAAGACAAGACTTCTACAGTGATTTAACACATTTCATACTCTCTGCTGGGGGCACAGAAGAGGGTGAGGAGCAGAAGGGGGAGGAAATGTTATTAGGACTGCAAAAGAATATCACCAGAAGAGAGGTACTTCCCTCCAAAAGCATTAAGTTACAGAACATGATATATGTCCATTTTTTAATTCACCATGACAAACTAAATTTTAAATTGTTTGGGTTTTTATTTAGTTGGGTTTTTTTTTGCTTGGGGGTTTGTCTGCTTGGGTTTTTTTAGAAGGGGAATATATATTTTACATACACAAGAGTTCAGCTAATCACCACATGACCAAGTTTTCTGTAATTAAATACTCATCACCAACAGCTTACAAAGCTGTTTTCAGTTCTGGACAACAGTAATGGGAATCCACATGGGGAGAACTGACTTGCTTTCTCCACAATTTCATGTCTTTTCTACAGAGGGAAAAAAACCCAAAACCCAAAAATCCTGGCTTTTTAAGTGCCTGAATGCCTGCTTCTTTAGCTGGACAAGTATGGTTACAGTGATAAAGGTTTTAAGGATCAAACTCCACCTCCATGTTCCCACGCCAGATGGCAAACAGCCAAACTCTCTTAAATCCACTGCCACAAGCACATTTGAAAGGCTAAACTTACTTTTAAAGCTGTTGCTGCTTTCTTCCACTCAGGGGTTAGTCTCTGACAATGACCACACCTTTTAGAAAAAAAAACCAAAACAAAACAAAGGAAAAATAATAACTGTCATTCAGATCTGACAACTATTTCACAGTCACAACAAACTGTAGAAGACTGAAGATTACTCATGAAGAGGGGAAGAGGCTATACCACAACACCACATCACTCAGGCTTCAAAAACCTCCACATTATATGTGTGCACACACACTCAGGTATGTGTGTGTGTGTGTATATATATATGTACATACATATATATATATATATACGTATGCATATCCGAATGCCTCAATAGCTATTTATCTTTCCCAAAACAGAGGCAAACATGAGCACGAAAATCCAGCATTGCACACTAGTCTGCTTGTGGCAATATGGGCCTGTGATGAGGCCTGAAGAAATTATTCTAGAGGTAAATTCTTAACTAGCAGGAGTTTGTGGGACAATTCCTGGAGATGGAGGGAGAAGACCAACAGCTGCCCAGCAACCAGCATATAATCACATCATCACAAGTCTGCAGGGAGAGGAACTGCCAATTTCCTGTTCTACACTTCATTGTCACTCTTTGATAAAGCTTCCCATTGCCCATAAACTGCAAGGATGGTAGATGAGGCACACCAAGCCTTCTCCTAAACCTCTCAGCTCAGGCACAGTCAGGCTGTTGCAATGAAAGGCCACTTTCTCCAGAATGTGGAGCTTTGGGATGGCAATATCACAGGACTTGTACGAAGAGGGAATATACATCATCAGAATTTAAATGGAAGAGACTCCATGTTCTGGACATGAGCAGGATAGGAGACAAAGAGAGGTGCTGAATTAAGATGCACAAAGCCAGTATTTTTCAATGGCAATTGGAAATTCTAAGTGTGAATTCAGATTTGTGCTTTCACATCAGAATTACATTCAGAAACATGCAAGTGAGCGGCCTTTTCACTCACCTATTGCACTTCAATCAGTCATTTTTAATACCAATTTCTTCAGAAAAATTGAAGTAGTAAAATGTTGTATAAGGTTTTGCTATCAGACCCTATTTGACAACTTGAAACAAATAATCATGTTCCCCCCCATGAGGATATTTAAAACAAGAATCCCAAGTACAGCTATTTTGCTAGTCATGAGCTATCAAACCCACAACTGTGCTCCCAACAACTGAATGAAACCTTGGGTTGATCAGCAGCGGATTGCTGTGCTGCTCCTCCATGATAAGAACAACAAGTACACAGCCGTAATTCTTACCACGGGGCGTAGAACTCCACGAGCCACAGACCCTCACTCTGAATGACCTCCCTGTTGAAGTTAGTTGGTGTGAGCTCTATCACATCATCACTGGCTGAATACAAACCGTTGACTGCCAGGAACAAAGTGCAGCTCACTGTGCCTACAACAAAAAGCAAAGCAATCAGCATTCCTGTTGAACATTTATGATTCTTCTGTTGCCATAACTAAATCGTTTCTCCACTCCCTGCAGATCAACAGGGATGGGAAGGAATTCCAGTTTGACCAGATAAAAAATGAAGTTAAGGCAAGATATATGCTTTTCCTCCTCACTTAAAACATGATTCCACAGGATCATGTAATGTAAGCTCTGTGCCTAAAGCCATCTGGAGTTAAGCCACTCCCGCTATAGCTCTCCAGAGCGCAATTTGTCAAGGCTCCTACCCTACCTCCTACTGGTACCAGACCACCGAACTTCCACAGGGATCCCCACAATCGTAGAAATTCCTAAACCAATTGGTCATACCTCTAGCACAGCTGGCACTCAAACACATCTTTTACAGGATGACATAATGTAGGCCTGTCCCAGCTAGGCTTGGCACAATTACATTGATTTTAGGAGCAGCACTTGATGCGCTGGTAGTGTAGAGTTCCTTCATTCTTGCTCATGAGGATCTTAGTCTAGCATTGATTTCGCTCTCTAGTAACAGACCAGAACAACAGCTAAATCTCTCTGGCTAACAATTCAAGCACTCTGAGAATGTTAAAAAATAACATGAAAAGATGCAAGGAAATTGTTTTCTCCTATGACTTTGTAGTTCTGATCATTTCTGGAACTTATTATTGCTTGAGACCTGGTACATAAAACCTCGTAATCCTTCCTTCTACATAGTCAGGGAGATTGAGATGGATGACTAGATGAGAGATGACAAGCATCTCTGTAACAAAATCCACCCAGCAAAAGACTTAATCCACTAAAGATTGGGGGGAGTACGAGCTCAGACACTCAAGTTAGAACTAGATAAAAAACAGCTTTGCTGCAAGTGGTTAAGAACTTGAATGGGGGAACCTGCATATTATCTCTCAAGACTGAACATGAGAGGAAGACACTGCTCAATGATGCAGAAACTCTACAGCACACGGTACACAGACTGCACACCATCACCTACACTTTATCAGTGTCATTCAAGAAAGGCCAGGTCCATCATGCTTATTGTGCAGCTGAGAGAAGCTGACAGAAACAACCTCTTCCAGGTTACTCAAGCAGAGATCAGGACTGAACTGCCACAGTACAACCCAGTGCCCTACTCAATGTACCACTACCCCTTCTGAATGGTTTCTTCTGGCACAAGGACCCAACCCTGTTCTTTTGAGGTGACAGTAATTGGTTTCCCCCACCAGATTTACATGTTAGATTGTCTCTGTCCCTTCGGTATGCCCGTACACAAACAGCACTTATCAACACCGATCAAATAACTCTCAAGGCAAGCCGTGGCTGTCACTGCATGTTACAGTGATCTACTGTATCAGCTGCTGCTGGGGTAGAGTAAGAAAATAAGGATGGAAAAGCCTCCTTGAATGTTACAGTCACTCTCAAGAGAGAAAACCTTCTGTAAATGGAATGAGACCATTAAACTGAAATCGGTGTATTTTGGCATGGCCTTGAGAATACATTCAGAAGACAATTCACTCTGTCATTTCTGTCCCTTCAAACAGGTAAGTTTCAGCTTATGCAAAAACACCTGCCAAAGAGAACCCACAAAAGAAAGCACATGGTGAAATTCACCTAGTCACTTATCACTGCATTTTTTTCTAACTGACTCATGAACTGGTGGCATAACTTTCTACAGTGAAACACTGAAGCCTTGATTCATCTTTAGCAAACAAAAATATCATTTTTCTACAAGCATCTAAGCCAAATGAATGCAAATCTGTCCTTGTTATTACGGCAAAAAGAAACAGATAACATGATTTCAAAAGTTGTTTTCTAATGTAAGCAAATCACATAGACAAGAATGTTATTAAACCAACTAAGGCAGCTCCATGCTGGTATTACGAGCCTTCACTGAACACCTTAGTTACAACTCTTAAAATCTGGGGGGAAAGAAAAGCTTTTGTCACGGGATGATGATTACTATTCCGTGAACTTCCTCCTCCAAACACCTCCTCCTGCAGCAGCTCTCGATGTGCCGCACTCACACATCCCTGCACACGTGCGCCCGGCGAGCCACAG
>VXBX01009439.1:1912089-2102642 GCA_013400415.1 Scytalopus superciliaris
GAGGAGGCTCTTTCATAACTAACCTGCTTGTATACTACCAGAAAAAACATTGCTTCCCAAAGTTTTTTAAAAAAGACTATTTGGAAAGTCTCTATCCCTCTGTTCCTGTGCAGGGAGGCATGTTCATTCAGATACTCACACATCTGAAAGGGGATGTGTCTGAGCAAATGCAGGGAGAGGGAATGAAGGAGTAGAAATGGATTGACTGGAGACATCCCCTCTGCTCTGTTTTATAGATTCTCTTCGAGAGAAATTAGAGGATCATTTAGGACAAGGGAGCATTAACTATGTATTAATGGCTGTGGTCAGATTTCTCTTATCCATCTTGGACCTTAAGAAAAATTTCCCCCCAAAATCTTTTAAGTTAAATTACATATTACTTTGAATTATTTTTTTTAATCAAAAAACAATCAAACAAATCAAATTCATCTGAAAAATATGTCATAGTTTCAGTGCATTTCAAAAAATCTTGATTAGTTTGAGTCATGATGTGACTCAATGGCACATAACAGATATCCTTACTATAGGACAGTGGAGAGAAGTGTGAAGTGGAGGGGAGAATATCATGTTTTCTTACCCACTGCTACTGCAGAATTGCTCCAGTTCAGTCTAAACCTGCTGCTCCTTGCAGTGCTCTGAAAGAGCTGGCAGATGGTGCTGCTTGCCTTTGATATGCAGCATATTTCACCCTTGTACTGTTGGTAGTGTCAAAACAGTGTGTTCCTAAAGGTGGCGTGTGCTGGAGATCAGGGAAGGAAGAGAAGAGTAAAAAGGGGTGAACAGCAATGAGTCTTACAGTCCTTAAGATTTTGATCCAAGAAAACACAGGATTAGTTGGAGCTACTGCATTAACATGATGAGTTGTGTTGTTTGCTAACTTTAAAATTGAAACTCGTGCAAAACTAGATATATTGTGTTGTATTTTTTGATTGAGTACTCATAAGTTTATGTAGCCACCAACTTTAGGGCAAGAAGGGTTCATTCTGATAGTCTGGGTTGACTTCGGTTGAAACAGGTCCTTGGGCTTTTCCAGATTAATTCCTGTCTGAAATTGACCATATCTTTTAGATAAGCAGACAACTGTAGTTTAACAGTGAGCAAAGCTCAAGAGTTAGGTCAGTATTAATTTATCCCAGTTGAGAAAAAGATAAATTAAATTTTGTGCGCTGATTTTTACAGTGCTTCCATAGGGAAAAAAAACTCTCATTGCCCCATGTTACACCACGTCAGTGCAGGAAATAATGATGCACCATTGTAGAAAAAAATGTTATGAAGTACAGAGACAAATGTTATATAGAAGGAAAGGTTATTTTATTTGCAAAAAAAGCCAGTTTCTGCCATCCTCAGAACTACATGATCTCAAGCACCTAGGCACTGGTGTCTAAGTAGCATGCCTACCATTCAGGCATCTAAGGTGATCGAGTTGATCAGGTGGACAAGGTGGTCTGGTTTGTGTGCACTGTGGTGAAAAAACATGCAAAGGACTCTGATTATGGAGTACTCCTCAGGTCTTCTTGGCTTTCATTGGGTTGATGACCGTTTCATAGTTTTGGAAAAGCTTTTTTGCACCCAGAGAAATTGATGGTGACCTTGATCTTTTGTGTCACCATCTCATTGCATCTCACTCATTAGAATTTATTCATGGTCCTTTGTCTCCTGTGGTGGTATTAGGGATCCAACCCTGTTAGAATCACAGAATGGTGGAAGCTGGAAGAGACCTCTGAAGATATTCTAGTCCAATAGTCCAGCTCAAAGCAGGGTTATCCAAAGCAAGTTACTTGTGTCATTTGGGATTTTGAGTATTTCCAAGAGTGAAGACTCCACAACTACCATTTTTTACACTGTTCTTCTTGCCCAACTTAGAGAAATAAACTTGACTGCAGAGAATAGGGCAATGTTTCAAATTAAAACCCATGAATTTCTGTTGGCTCTGTCTATGACAGGGAAATAGGATCTTGAATGTCAATTTAGAAGGCTGACAATGTGGTAATGAAGGGGAATGCAAGAACATGTCCTTGCAACATTGCTAAAGTTAGAGCAAGTGGCTTGAATGTTGGAGGACATTTGTTTGAAGAGAGCAGGGTCCTGTATGGATGCTAAGAGATTCAGAAGGAGGACTCATGAAATTGAGGAGTGTTATTGGTCAGTGATCAGATCATTACATCTTTGCATTATTTGGAGGGAATACTACCTGTTTAGGAAGGTTCATGTATATATAATTACCAAAAGTGCTCTGTATTCTGATTGTGAAATGTGAAATTGTAGGACCACACTCATCACTTTTGAGAGTTACTTGGTGAGATGTAAAGACAGTATTTATGTACTGTGCTGATTTTTCTTGATACTGATTGAAGCACAGTCTTGAAGGAAGCTTAAAGGACAATTCACTACTTGGCACCCGAGTGTCATGGTTGTTCACAAAATTCTGATTTTGTGTTTATTGGCAACTCTGGGCTTCACAGAGCTTCACAGCTCTCCACAGCTCTCAGGTGAGCAGCCACTGATATTCTGCCCTTCAGCAGGGCAGAGGAGAAAAGGTTGACTTAATTTAGGTGCCACAAGATCTACTCAGGCTGGAGTGGCTAAGATGCCAAGGCTCCAGTACATCAAGCAGAAGCCTGTTTTTCACAGCTCTTGCATAACTACAGCTTCTTTTGAAATCATACTAACAGACCAGCAACACAGTAGGTAGATCAGATGGATTTATAGGCCTGCCTTTATCATCTAAATTTCAAATTTATGTTCTTAGCCTCTGGAGGTGCTTAATAAGAAGTAAACAGTATGATCATACCAGCTGGCCACACATGGCAGTGTGATTAGTGAAAGGTCAGCATGCAAGTGCACTTTTTTAGGAGTCCAGGTATAACCTGGGCAAGTATCACCTTTGTTAGAAACTGTGTTTGAACCTCTGAGCCTTTTCACCTCTGTCTCTTTGCTCTTGCAGTTCCTTGCCCAGATCACTTTGGTTAAACCCCTCAAAACCCCAGACACTTTCCATACACTTCTGACAATGAAAACAGTGACAGCAACAGTGAACCAAAAGTTTAGATTTCACAAAGGGGAATGATTAATGGTTAGTTTTGTCTTACATTTTTAGCCCTAAACATATAAGGCTAGTTTTCCTCTTTTTACCATCAAATTGACCAAGTTCAGTGTTATTATAGCAGAATGGTTAATGGGAAATTCTTAATCCTTTTGCTTCATTGCTGTTGATATACTGTAGTTATACTGGTACTGGTAAGCACAGCAAAACCTGAAACCCTTTTTGGACTTGAGGCCAATTGGCATGATCTGGTCATTGCCACACTATGGAGCTCTTTAGCTTCTGAATAACATTGTGTCTATGTGGATTGATCCCTGGCTTGCATTAACTCCAAAACTGTACCCACAGCTTGTGTAGGAAAGTGCTAGTTGGCTTGGGATAAAATTGTACAATGGATTATTCTAATGATGTAGCCACTCTAGAAAATCAAGTATCCAGACCTATGCTCCCAGCTTAGTTTATTAATATAAATATGGTCTTAAAGGTTTCAGCATAGCTTGTTTTTTCACAGTAGACTTAGTTCCTCCATGACTTCTAGAGCCGGAAGACAAGATGCAAAACAAAACTTCCATGTGACTCTTTACCCTACACAAAACCAAATAACTTTTTTACTAAAAACACTTAATCCATATTTTTAAAGCCATCTGCTAGAGGAATTAGAAAAGCCCAGGGCATAAATGCACAGAAGGAAGCATGGAAGTCATCTGCTTGGTTTCCATGCCAAACAGTTGTGCAAATGATGAAGGGATCTTAGGCTGCCATTGTAGTTAAGAAAGAGAGAGAACTGCTAATTTCACACAGATCATGTAAGCTGCCTATTTTTATGCAGGGACTATACCAGGAACCTGGTTAAATGCCATATTGAACCTTCAGGCAGATGAATCCTGAGCAAGGGGAATGAGATGCTGTAGAGTAGTGCTGCATAAAGGGACCTGGGGGACCTGGTCGATGGCAAGCTGAACATGAGTCAGCAGTGCCCTGGCAGCCAGGAGGGCCAACCCTCTCCTGGGGGGCAGCAGGCAAAGCATCACGAGCTGGGCAAGGAAGGGGATTTTCCTGCTCTGCTCTGCACTGGAGTGGCCTCACCTGGAATACTGTGTGCAGTTTTGGGTGCCACAATAGAAGAAAGACATTAAGCTATTAGGGAGGATCCAAAAGAGGGCAAGCTGTATGAGGAATGGCTGAGGGCACTTGGTTTGTTCACCCTGGAGAAAAGGAGACTGAGGGGAGACCTCATTGCAGTCAACAACTTCCTTGTGAAGGGGAGAGGAGGGGCAGGCATTGATCTCTGTGGTGATTAATGACAGAACCTGAAGGAATGGATTGCAGTTGTGTCAGAGGAGGTTTAGGTTGAATATTAGAAAAAGGCTCTTCATTGAGAAAGTGGTTGGACACTGAAACAGGCTCCCCAGGGAAGTGTCCACAGCACCAAGCCTGGCAAAGTTCAAGAGGTGTGTAGATCATACTCTCAGGCACATGGTGTGACTTCTGGGGTTGGTCCTGTGCAGGGCAAGGAGTTGGACTCGATGATCCTTGTGGGTCCCTTCCAACTCAGCGTATTCTGTGATTCCTGCCCATTATGGCTAATATCAGCTCCTCCAGATACTTTGCCCACATACAGAAATCTCCTCAGTTGTTTTGGAAACCTTCTGTTGCAGAAAACTCAGATTAGTTTTTTTTAGAAGACTGGAACAGGTTGCCCATTGAAGCTGTTGATGCCCATCCCTGGAGGTGCTCAAGATCAGGTTGGATAGGGCTTTGAGCAATCTGTTCTAGTGGAAGATGTCTCTGCCCACAGCTGGGAGGATGGAACTGGATGATCCTTAGGGTTCCTTCCAACACAACCCATTCTATGATTCCATGATTTTGGTGGCTGTGAAACATGCTTGTGGAAACATCTACCCCTGCTTCCTCAGGAGTGTTACAGGCACCACCAGAGCTGTGCGAGACTGTCACCTTCCCCTTTGTTTCCATAAGCCATGCAAAGAGAGACCTCAAAGTTGCTTTAATAATCAGTGATTCATCTCCCCTAATTTGTGTCAGGAAATAATTAACTTTGGTTTGCTGATCTGCATATCTCATTAATGCAGACTCTGAAGACAAGGAAGTAAAGAGATGTCATTCAAAACATCTTCATCCTGTTCATGCTGTGAGGAACCAAGAAAGAGAGCTCTCCAGCTGAGGCAGGTGGGCAAAGGGTCAGCATGGCTACAACCACTGTCTCCATCCCCCTGCCCTGGTCTTACTTTCTCTTCCTTGTTCATACCTCCCAAGACAGGTCAGTGCAAGTCTTGTAAGCTGCTACACGCTGAGGCTGCCCCCGGGATAAGCAACAGAAGTGGCAGAATGAGCATTTTCTAGTAGGGCAGAGGCTAAATTCTGATTCTTCACTCCTAAATCCCTTGAGGCCAAGGAAGAGGGCAGCACAGCAGAACTTCTTGTGGATAGAGAGGTCTCAGAATAACAAAGGCTGTGAATTTGTTGCTCTACTCTGTCAGAAAGGGAATGGCTCCCCAGTCTGAGCTTTTGCTAGCAATGAAAAATTTGTCAAGGATTTCTGTCAGGTAAACATACAGAGGTCACATTCTTGTGGGTGAGTTTTAAGATGATTTATATTTGAAGAAGTGGTATAAAAATGCATGCAGCCTTTGCTGCACATGATGAGAAGAAATCCTTCAAGTTGAGACTAAAATCCAAGATAGAGACATTTGAATTGTTCCCTAGCAATAGTTGGGGGAATATTTTTCTAAAAATATGATACAGACAATTTAATAGTCTCCTGAAGAGTTATTGCAGGAGTTACAGAGAGAAAATTTAATCATAAAAGTATGAACTAAAGGTGTTTAATTACAAATTTCAGTGAAACATCTGCTATGACTTTTCTCCCTTGTCCTTCATCCTCAGCCATGGCACTGTTCATTCTTTCAGGGCCAAAGGGCATCTATTAATTTAACAAAGCATTTCACATAATTTGGAGAGCAATATTACTGTTTCATTGGACAAATAGCCTTGGGCTTTCATAGTAACAGCAGTAAAGACCAAATAATGTAATAAATAATTATCAGCTGCTTCTGGCCCAAGATGAGCTTACCTTTCTGTGAGTGATGTACTTTGTTAGAACTTGACTGGATGCTGGCCTGAGGTGAGGTTGTCTGAGTGGGATGTGGAAAACTCCAGGATGAGACATGAGAAATTGCTCTATGGGGCAGTTGGCAATGTGAGAGGCTGGCAAAAGTTACAGCTTGCACCATGAGGGAAGGCTGGATATCACAGGTCATTTTGGGGCAGCTATGTGAGAAATGGCCAAGCTTGACAGATAAATGGAGGGATGTTTTGGGGAGTATTGGCGACCTCTTGGGGTCCTTGGGAAAGTCCAGCAGTATCTAGAGAACCATGTCAACAACACTATGTATGTCCAAGGTGACCTAAACAATAGTATTGAAATAACAAATTTGGGTGCAGGTGCAGCAAAACTGATACAATGTGAAGAAAATGCTTAGGGATGATTTTGTTGAGGGAAGGTTGAGATGGACTGAGGGAGGCACAAGAGTGGGGAAAAGAACTGTCAAGAAATGGGGGAAGGAATAACAGGGGACATGAATCTTGTGAGTGGAACTGTCTGGGGATGCCTGATTGGCCACCCTGTGCCTGATCACCACAGCTGGAGCAGGACAATAAACCAAGTGCTTTGCTCTGACCACATCACACTAACCAGTCCTTCTTCTGTGATCAGTGGAACCAAGATGGGAGAGGGGAGGGATACTCCTGGCCAGCAAGGAAACATCTGGATAGATGGATTAAGCATCCTGGTATCTCCATGTCAGTGCCTGTTCCGGACCTGATTGCTTTGGCAGATGACCACTGCTTTGTAACACATTTACTGTGCTATCTGGAAGTTGACGTAGCAATTATACAGTCCTGACAATACCAGGGTAAAAGTTGAGTAACTCTCAACACAGATAGGATTTACCCTCCCCTAAGTAAGAATTGAAAGTATTTTAAAATATTTAATACAAGTTTATCATTTCCAGACAAAGCAAGGCAGTAAAACAAAACAGAAGTACAGCTTTTTCCAGATCTGCCTCACATTCTGACTGTGATCTGGAGGATGTGTCTCTCGGGTCAGTTGGTTCTGCTCTAAAATGCACAGTGAAGCTGCAGAACTCTGTGCAAAGGTGATGGTGAATTTGATGTCTCTGGCATTGTTCCTATGCTTGGCTGCACTGACTGAGCATCCCCATTAGGATAAGAATGCATCCGGATTCATGTCAAGAGTCCACACATTTTTTGAAAGCATGGAAGATACCTCTCATGTTTTTCAAGTGTAATGCAGATTATGGTTACATGACTGGTTTTTATCAAATGTTTGGTGGCATCAGTATTGCTCTAGAATACAAATGCAACAGTGACTTTTCCTTGAGCCCCTGGAGCCCAGGACTTAGAGCAGTGAAATAAAAATGTCTCTAAGCCCAGGTTTTAGCATCATTTTAGGGAAAAATATGCCTGCACTGCACATGGCAAATATACATCGTAAATAGAAACTTCATTGTTTAAAGCAAAACAGGAAAAACCTCTTTGTAGCACATGACATGCTACTTGCACTTACCAACAAGTAAAGTATAAAGCATATATAAAAAGGAAAAAAAACCCTGCAAACTCAGTCAAAAAAGTGCTCACCAGTAAAAACATCACAATGAATTTATCCGTACAGAGCTCTGAAGGTACCAGGACACATACTAGTGATTGATACTCCACAACTGAGCCAGGAACCAGAACTATCTGTGGATAGGAAAGTTTGAAAATGGAGTTTTTGAATTAAGAGCATTGATTTCTTTTTCAACCTTAAATGAAGTTATTTCTTTGCACCAAGATATCTGTTATGTTCAAATTATCTGTCTTGCAAACATCAAACTATACAGACTGAAAAATCATTATTAAGACTATTTTAATGTGGAATTGTCTAACAAGGTCACCTCCACTCTCAAGGCATAGCCAAGTAACTTGCTGGAAGGCAGAGACCCTAGTGTTATGAATATATCTTTAAGATCCCTATTGGCCTTTCTACACCACCATGAGGAAATGACACTTTCTCTATTGGGCAAATGACTGAAAACCTTGAGCATAAAACCAACTTTAACTGTGTCTTGGGTATCAAAGGTTTAAATCTTCAAAACTCTCATGTGGTTGCTTGAGCTTCACAGGCAGCTCAGTTTTCTATGACAGTATAAGCAAGAGCTGGGACTTCTGTGCATGCCAGAATAACCTTGGTTTCTACAGGACTATGTAGAGTTGTTTATCTCATACCCATGTCCTGCCAAGACTCAGTAATTCTGCAGATTTGATAGATACCCTGTACAGCTCAGTCCAACCAAAGCAGTAAAACAGGATATGGGGAGCTTATTTATTCTGTTACATCTTTGCCTGAGCACCTTCAGCCCCATGTCTCATGTAGGGAAACTAAGCATTGGACGACATTGTTTTGGATGAAAAAGAGAGGGTGTTGAACCCCTTCTGTTGAAGCTGTTCCTCCTTGTACAATGGGCTGGAAGGGTTCATTGATAAGTGGGCAGGGTAAGCAGGCAGCAAGTAAATGTGGGCAGGAAAGCTCTGTTGTGAGAGACAGGCAGTTTTAAGATGTGATTCATGTCATCTTAATGCAGACACCTAAATAAATCAGATGAATCACAGCCTAAATCTTCTACATGCTATTGACGATGGCAGCACAAGCGACTGATTCAGATGGAGGACCACCTGCATTAGTCCAGACAAATTCCACCCTGGATGAGCAGCTGGTGGCCATAGTGTTCAGCTGTAAGTAGGGCCACTGGGGCCAAGGAGAAAGACAGGACCATGGTGTGAGTGTAAGTGGAGCTGGAATCTTGTCCCTACTGCAGAGAGGCACTGACAGCCATGAAGACATTCCTGCTCACTTCAAAAGGTAAATGTCCTACTCTTTAATACCTGGGTTTGTTTCTATAATCCAACTGCCCAATTTTCTTATAATTGACATTTTTTATTAATGTTTCTTTTTTCCAGACCTAGTACATGAACACTGCTACTCACAAATGTGGTCAGACTAGTTCTTAACAGAGTGTTGTTCCAAAATAATTAGAGCTGAAAAACTATGATACAAATGGAAAACACAGTCAAATATCCCACTATGTCTTAGACTTTGGAGACAATAAGCTGCTTCCCAAGCCATTGGGCAGCATGGAAAGACAATCATAAGCTGATGTGATCAGGCTGTGATGAGATCAGCAGTGACGGGACGGCTTACACTGTGCCAGATGAAGGCAGCCATGCAGCAAAGGGGGCAAATCTAAGTGCTTGGCAGAGGGAGATGGGGGACAAAAGCTGCAGGAAAGGTTCTGGTGGACACTGTGTTGCTTTGTTTTCTGAGTGTTTCAGGAAAATATTTAAACATTGAAACATGCTGGGAGACTAGGACAGCCTTCCTTGTTAGAGGAACGAAGTAGGAATACCTTAACTTGGGAATGCAGCATCCACAGTTAATCTTTCTGTAATAGGTAATTTAAGACAAATTCATCTATTTATAGTCTTTTAACTGTTCTGGCAAAATGAATGTTACCTTTTGCATAGCTTTGTACTAAATCACTAATGCTGATTAGACAGTCATAAAATCTAATACAAATTAAGGTGTTGCAATAATAATAAACCTTTGAAATTCACTGATAATAAAGGAGAGGAGCTGTAACCAGGGAAAATGCTGACAGTTCACAGAGGCTTTCAAAATCTTCCTTGTAGCTAAGCATGGGAGAGAGAGAACTAAAGAACCAGTGCCTCAACCCATTTGCAAGAAAAAGAAAGATGAAGGTTTGGATCTGAGAGTCAAGGGCACAAGCTTAAATGACAGGTTAAGAGATGAGAAGTTAGCAAAAAGAGCAATGCAGGTGTTAGCAAACACAGAAAAGTGGAAGGTTAATTAACAATCTTTTTCAGAAAAGACCAGCTTCAAGTGCTCTTTTAGCCATTTTGGATCTCTCTTACAATGAACCTCTGGAGCAAAGAAAAACTATAACCCTTAATTAACTGCAGGAAATGTTGAATTGTGGTGTGATCAGAACTGCAAAACAAAGCAATGGAGGATGGGGGCTTTTTAAATCTACTTATTAAAACTCCCAAATATTGTGAAACCCAGATTCAAATATTGGTGCATTTCAGTGGTGCTGAAAGTAAAGGAGAATCAAGGGATGTTCATTCCTGTCAAGTGCAGAGGTACTAATCAGAGAGGCAGCCTAGAAAATAATTGTTCAGACTTGAAATCCAGACTTCTTACATACTGCAAACTGTATCAATACGTAATGTTATCTTTATGTCATGAGTACTAGATGTATGGTGGCATGTAAGATGGCATTCATCTTTACTTAACTAGCTGTCTAAAAAAGTGGCTAAGTCAAAGCTAATTACCAGAGACACTCTTTGTAGTCAGTGAACAAAACCAGGTTTTCCAGAAAGCAGTTTCGCTCAGGTTGAGATGGTCAAATGAATTGCCCTTTGCAGTTGCCTCTTGACTGTGAAGTGACCTTTGCTGAGCAGTTGACTCATAGGCAACTAACTTTCCAACATCTGCGACTGCATCAATGAAATCCAACTCCTTTTACTCTTACACGGTTTCTCACACTGGGATCATCTGTAACTGATTTCCTAAATGGTAGGATACAGGAATTGTTTTGACAGGAAGGCAGTTGTCGTTAGTGTATTTTTAGATACAAGCTCAAATTTGAATATTCTTTCCTAGGAGTCCTTTGAGTTAAGGTGAGGCAACAGCAGGATCTCAGAAAGATCACAAAGTTTACCTTTTCCCCAGTACCCACTTCATATTTGCAAAGTTAGATAATAAAACTGAGAAAGCCACAGAAAAAATCTGATCCATTGGATTCAGCTTGATTCAAGTCTCACAAAAAAAAAAGTGCCTTTATAATCTGTATTTTCTTGGGAAGGGTGACAACTGCAAACATTGCCTTCAGTTATTAACCTGAGCTCCACATAGGCAACATTTACCTTAACAATTTCATCATTCGCAGGAAGAAACACTGGATGAACACAACAGTGAATAGGTAATTTTTAAATGATTTGCTCACTACGAGGACAGAGCAATTGGATATTGATCTGCCTTTCATATTTGATGACTATGCCAGATAAGAGTTGCACAGATTTGCTTTTGAATCCAGCAAATAGAATGCTAAATCATGTAACATCTACACAAAGCAAGTTCTTCGGCCACGAGAAGAGTCAAACCTGAGTCACATGGGAAGATTTTGTCCTGTGAAGATAATTGTCCCTTATCACGTAAAGTAGTACAAAGGCAGTGAATGAAGCTACATCCCATGGCAGTGCTTCTTGTTCAAGTGCCAAGTACACTGCCTTCCTTATTTGTGACAGTAAGGAATGTGAGATGGGGATAATCCACAGTATTTTCAAGCCATAAGGCCCCAGTTAATTAGCAACTGCAAGATAAAGCCACCAGTTGATCTTTTAAGAAAATGACCACATGCTTGTTCAGTTGGATATCACTAGGCTTCAATTTTATTTGTAGATTATATTTTATCCTCTTTGTTCATACTGTTCATTAGATTGATAGACAAGCACTTAATGAGAGACTGTGGTTAATAATTAGCAGTAACATCTCTGCTAAATTTAAAGTTTCACTTCTACTTCCTACTGCTTAATGAATTGGGCAATGAGCAATTTTTTAAATTGGTGCAAGCTTGATGTGTATATGTAAGTTCCCTTTCAGCAGGTCCTTTGACAGTCCTTGCTTGATTAGCAAGGTAATGACAGGCCCTGCTGTGTGGAGAGGGTTGTATTTTGTTGTGTTTTTTCTTTTTTTTCAAGAGGCTGAGTAAGGTTGTGCCAGCACCTACAGTTTGAATGTCTGCAGAAATTAATGGAAATCCAAGAAGATATGACTATAGCGAACACCAGAGACAGTTCACAAACCAAGGGCAAAATGGGTTTTGGAACTTCAAAATTCCCATGAACTGGGGGCCATTAAGGAATATTGGTGTTCCTGCTAGTAAATCAAAGAATGCTGTGGCACAGATGCAAACACTGCAGCCCAGTCATCTGTGCAGTTAAATTGTTAACATGCCTCCTGATCCAGTTTAACACTGGGAATATTGCAATGCCATTCCAGCTGGTTTTGGTGCCAGAGATTTGTCTCCAGCATTATTTAATTTATTAATACAGCCACAAAGTCATTCAGGGTTGGAGAGGGCAGCTATGCCTCACCAGCTCTTAATCACAGCAGACAGTGGGAGAAAGAACTGGTCCATGCCACTTAAAAGACTCATTCCCATTTTGGGCTTTTTCCTTTTTCTGAGGAATCCTACTTTTAAAAACCTCCTCTTAGCCATATCTCTGAAGCCTTGTAGCTGTTGCATCCCTGCCTGCCTGTTACCCAGCTGCATTTGATGCCCGTGTTAACAAGGGGGGTAGCTGTGGCTCTTCCCACTGTTTGCGCCACTCCTCTTGCAGTGGTTGGAATCCCTGGAGGAGAAGCTAAACAGGATGCTCGTCCACCTCTAAGGGCCAAGAGTCACAGCCTGGTGTACTAGTACCAAATGCCTGCCCTTCCATGCAGTGCCAATACACAGGGTGAGGCTGTGCATGAGGTGGGATGCACATGTACCACCAGGCTGCTCTGCTCTGTGGGCTCTTTCAGCTGGCTAAATCCACTTAAAGAGTCTAAAGCTTTGCTCAAGGCTTACTGCTGAGAGAGCTGACAGTGCTCTCACTGGTGCAAAACTCCTGTGTAGTGGAGAAAACCACAAAATATCCTTGGTAAATAGTACCTCCCAGTGTCTTTTAGGACAGAAGAGTCTGCTTTAGCAGTAGTTTGAAATTTTAGGGTCAGCCCAACAGTAATGGGGTTTGGGCTGTTTCTGACTGGCATTGGAAGTTATGTTAAAGCTCCACCATCACTTCCAGTATTCGGGCTGGCAGCTCATCACAAGAATGGGTTCTCACTTCTAGCAGTGCTTTGGAAGGTGAGTCAGCGACAGTACTGGCACAATAACTGCGTTAAATTGAATGGCTGAAAAATCACTTCTGGGCCAAAGTTTTCCTTAGCAGACTTGTGGGGCAAGATTTGAACAATAATTTCAGTGCCTAGTAAGGCAGATGAGTGCTGTGAAGTTTCTGTAGGAGCTGTTTGGTACCAAGAATGAACTCCTGACAATTTTGAGTACTTAGGTGCTTTTGGAAGTCCCAATGACATCTAAATATCTTAGTATGTGCACAGTCCACATTCTTAAAAATATGAAAATTAACTGTCATACTGCAGGATAATTAAACCGTATCCTGGGATGTACGGTCCATAGTTCAGGGTATGGCTGAAACCCATTTATTCAGAGAATGCACTGATTCTCTGCTCGCAGCAGCATGGAGGAGACATAAGTAATTAGCAAGGGTTTATTGTTGTTGAGCTGATGCAACAAGTTCTGGGTATAAATAAGAGGAAATATTAGTAAATATTATTTTTCTGGGTTATTTTTAATATGCATTTCTATACAAACATCTGGAATAACTACTGCCCAATTACTTTCCAGTCATTAAGACTGTGACTCTATTATTGTGTGCTTTGAGTATCCCGTATAATCTGATCATTTAAAACATGGCAGTGGAGTGAAGTCACTCCAGAAGGTACTTAGTGGAAAGGAGGATGTCTCTGAAGACTCCAGAGGAAGCCTGTATGTCTAATTAAATTCAGGGAAACAATTTCCTTAGATCTCTGGTCTTTTTGTTAGTTCAGCAATTTATTTAGATCTAGTCAAATGAGATGTACATTAAAAGATATAATAAAATCAGCTAAAATGTTCTGAAACTAGAGTTTTTTTATTAAAAAGGCTGAAATGAGTAATAGCTAAAAAAAAAGTTAAGGAAAACTGAAAATTTTCAATTTATTTTGCTGGAAAGATACCAAATGAAATTTTGAACAAAAGCAGACATTTTGTTTATTCACATTTTGAACTTTTGCATATAAATATTTGTATCATGTTAATTAGAATTACAGTTATATAATTAATCATAATGAGGTTAAAATTTTTAGAATGCTCAGTTTCAGAGGAATTGAGAAACTGCGGAAAAGGAGGAAGATGTGCATATTGCACTTCACCTCTGACCAAAATGAAACTTGTTTTTTCGTTGTCAAGCTCAGAAAATAAAACACAAACTCATACAGTACAGATAAACACTTCTGCAAGTGGAATCCTGCATATTAAGCAAATCATAGTTTCAGTTTCTTTATATTTAACTATGTACACAAAATTGCCTTCTAAAGCTGCAACATAGATCAAATAACAAATATTATTCTGAGATCTAGTTAATACTCCTAATACTTTTGGGCAGTGGATAGGAAAAGAAAAATTACCAGTGATCATCAAGATATAAATGTAGTAAGTTTAAATTCCCGTGAGTCACGCTAAGTACATTTTTCTGTAAGAAATGTTTCCTTACATGTGAAAAGTATAAAGCTGATTTACATGCCTGGGCTATGATCTGTTCACTATTAATTTTTTGCCCAGCAGTGCCTGAGAGTTGAACATTAATGATAGGAAAGTCCATTGCCAGCACAAAGTGGAAAGTGAAATGCTTCCCTTATAGGCTGTGAATGTGCAATGTTATGGGCTTTCTAAACTGTGTGAGCATACATATGAATGTGCACAGACATGCAGAAGGTTAAATGTATTTTATTGAGTATGTTTTATGTCCTACTGCCTGCGCACTGTTAAATATCTGGTTGATTGCTCCATTTTCTTATCACTCCACAGAGGCTTTAATAATTAAATAGAACCTGACTGTCACATGTTGAGCCTGTACCTTCTAAAGCCATTTAAAAAATTTAGTGCCATTACAGCTGCCAGAGCCTGTAGTTCCTGGGATTTATGGTTGCTCACAGAAATATTTTCTTTTTTTCTGCTTCTGCTATGTATAACATTATATCTTCCAGTGTCAATTTTTTCAATAATTTACTAACACACATTGGTTCTGGCTATTATTACTAGGGTGGCTCAAAAATGCAACATCTTTTGTATTTATTTCAGTTCTTTGAAATCGCAGTGTTTTGCTCAGCTTCTAGGGCTCCTGCAGTCTGCCTTTGGCAGGATGTCCCCTCCACGAGCCACTTGCCAGGTCGCAGGTATGGAGATTGGTTACAGCAACTGGCAGCATTTGTGGTGTCAGGCAGAGCCTCTGCAGAGCTGGTGCCCTCTGTCTTGGATACAGGAGGGGTTTCTTCCAGAAGTCTCTAACTCACTGAATGCTCCCTTTCTTGAGATCAGTGTAAAATTTAAGCACTACTTAAGCCCCTCTTAAGGCTTGTGTTAAGAACCTGGGAAGTATATGAACATTGATCCTTTGCAGGGTGGGAAATTCCGTATCTGGTAAGAGAAAAGGATTTGCAAATTGTGCTACCAAGCAGGCAGCTGAACAGCAGCTCGTTCAGAGATGAGATGCTGTAAAGCAGCATACTTTCATCCTACTGTTTCTCTCATTTTTCAGCACTTCAGCAGAGGAAGTTGGTTTGTTTTCAACTTAATTTTTTGATTTGGTGTCTAGAGTTCATCTTGCAGTGAGGACTTAATGGTACTGGCTGACCCGGTAAGAAAATGGCAGGTGAAATTTTGTGACAGTGACTGCAAGTAATGCCCAGGACAGGAATTGGCCCTAGCTAAACACACAGAGACTGAGCTAATCTCATTCAAAGGTGACGGAACATTAGGAATTACTAAGAAAAGAACCCAAGAAGAAAACACATAATCCTTTAGGTGCTGTAGGATCAGTGATGTCCCCAGATCTCAAACACTGGCTGCACCCAGTGTTACCCAATGGAGTCAAATGCTCCTTTAACCTCAGAAGGTGTAGCAGAAGAAAACAGAAAGCTGTAAGTGAAGGCAGGCGATGGGTTTGCTACTAAAAATAGTTGTCACTGCTGTGACTTTGTCAGATACCTTGGACAGAGGTGCCTTCCTATAGCATAGTCAAAGTTGTGAAACTCATGGCTGCAGGACCTCATGGTCACAGCAGGTGAAAATGGGTTCAGAAAGGAATTATACTTATTAGTAGAGGACAGCTGCATCAGAAACTATTGAACATAGTTGTCTGGATTTAGCCTCTGACTCAGGAAGTCCATAAACACCTGCCTGTGAGATATGAGTGATAAACACCTATTCTGTGAGAATATCAAATGTATACACACCTCAATATTGGGCACGCTTTCATTTCTGGAGACAAGTTACTGGATTACGGCAGTATCTGACCCAGGCAGTCCTCTCATTTTTAAGGATTTAAATGTGATTGCCTTTCCTTCCTCCTAAATAAGCTTTAGGTCAGGAAATTCCACTTAATTCCCTGGCTTTTTATAGTTGGTAGGCACAGAGCAATGCTTTGCAAGTTCTGCACAAACTTTCTGTGTCTGGAGGCAAATGGCTGCTTAAGTGGTTTTAGCTGCCACTGAGTCATGTCTTTTTCCAGATTAACAATACCAACATATATTTAAAAATCCATGGGGCAGAAAAGAGGCTTCAGAAATGGAGCATTAAAATTCAGGTGGTGACTGGATGCACTTGATATGGTGAGTTTGTTTGGTGTTTTATTTAGAGATAGAAAGTATGAGAAATACACAACTTCAAAGGAATGCACGGACTACACAGGGGTTATTAAATAACTCAAGCTGTCCCACTTCCCGATAGAGTGCCAAGGGGGAGACAGTTGAGTGTAAAAAGTTTATAGGAAAATAAATGCCTTTTTTTTCTGCAGCATTTTTTCCCTGGCATTAATGTTGCTGCCATAGAAAAAAACCTATATAAACAGGGATAAGATAAACTAAGATGAATGAAGAGATACAAGCATTCACTCTGGAGTTTCAACTTTCTAATACAAGCAAATTCACACAAAGCTTCATAATTATATCTTACCTGCAATGTCCGAGTTCTGAATTTGCCCCTGTCACAAGGTGCCCCTGAGCAGACCCAATGGAGGCCTCAGGGTACTAAGGTAAGGAGAATGCAGAAAGCCCTCCTTTCCCCCTACCACTGTTACATATTGTTGGACGCACTGACTACTGTCATCACTTTCAGCAACCTTAGTTGCCATTGCTATCGCAGCTATAGTAGCTATAATATATATAACTATATATGTAGTAGCTAGTGGGGACTGGAAGGGACATGAGGGGGGATAGGAGGAAAAAGGATGTCAAGTGAAGCAGAGGGACTGACTGGAGTATCAGTAAAGGGTGAAGGTTGAAAAAGGTTTTGGAAGACAGCATATATTTAAGGGAATGCTGTTTTCTTTCTTAGATAACAAGGGGATTCTTGGAAATAATTAGGGGACTTTTATGCCCTTACTGGAACTGCAGTATGTTATCCACTCTTAGGAAAAAAAAAAAAAAAAAAAAAGAAAAAAGAGTATTTGGTAATTACAGACAGAAATATCCCAGTTCCTTTTAGTTAGGTTCTCCATATCTTGTGCAAACCTACTCTCTAGGTAGGTAAGCCTCTCTTCTCTGACCCTCACCAACCACAGCCTACATAACAATTCTAAAACATGCTTCACATCTTCCCTCAGCTCTCCATGCCATGTGTGAGGGCTTTGAGCAGCATTTGGGAGTGATCCCAGCAGCCCCCATGGGCTGGAGCAGCACTGAGCTGCATTTCAGCATATTTATCTTACTGCTGCCTTTCTTGCAGGAGCATGCAGGGAAGCATAACATTGGCATTTTTCAAATGTCAAATAAGGTAACTTGTTATCTGACACATCATTACATACTTTAAACATTACTGGTAAAGGAAGAATTGCTGGGGCATAAGAGAGCCCATGTTATTTGCATTGTGCAGCAGTACTATGCCACATAATACATCTTTGTTTAGCTCACTGACTATTAGACAAATGCTTCAGGAAATAGTGCAATTAGAGATCAAAACAATAAAACCATAGTAAATAATGAAGGGTAGGAGTGGGGAGAAAGAGAAAAACCAACATTTTATCAGCAGACAGCCATGACACTGGGTTGTGTGGGGGGTGTTTGTCTCTTCATCTGCCCTCCCTCCCTGCAGCAGTGTGGGGTATGGCCCTCCTTTATGCTATAGCTTGTCCAGTGTTGTCCAAAGGCTCCCAGTCCTTGGAGAGGGGAGTGACAGGGAGATGCAAGGTGGCTGCCCTGGGTGGCAGGAGATGCTACATAGCAGAGCTGATCCCAGAAGGACAGGTGATGTGGAGAGGCCCACCTGTACTCCTCCCTCATTGTGATCTCTTCTCTCTTTCCTCCCAGACCCCTCTGGAGTCCTTCTTCTTGTCTGTGCTCCTGGTTTGCTCCTCATTGCTGGGAAAATGTCCTCTGAGAGATAGTGACTCACAGCAGACCATAATAATTCCAAGCATCTGTGCTCAAATAACTGCTACTTATCTGTCCAAAGATACACAGCAGGAAGTTACAAGATATTAAAAGCCTAAAATGCTTCTCATTTAAGTCTTCATTAAATTATATAGTTTTTCTCATGAAATGTGGACATATTTGACAGCCTCAGGCCGACCCTACAAGCTCAAGATCTCCCAGGCTTGGCTGTGAGAGGAGCTCCTTGGTGACTTAATTAAAAACCAAACCCTTTTTCTGTGGAGGAAGCTTGTGATCTTCTTCTGCCTGAGGAAAATGAGTTGTTTAATTATAGCTGGTAGCTGAAAATAGTATCTTTCTAACCAATGGTTAGAATGGGTTGCTGTTCCCCGCCTCAGAATGTCTTATTTAGAGATGTCTTATACCTGTCTACTTTTTTCCACTTCTGTTTCTAAGCAGGTCTTAGAGCCAGCCATGTGGTAGGATGACACATGAAGCAGGTAAACCACACAGTATGTAGGTCTCCCCTGTTTTCACAGATACCAGAAGATCAGATTTTTCTCTTTTGATTTAAGAAAATGGTTTCTGTTCAAGCCAAATGTGAGGGCAAGAAGGTTGCTCTAAAACATGAGGCCAGATGTACCAATCCCTGCACAGCTGTGCAAGTGGGGAAATGGCAGAAATATTTCTCCATCCTTGCAGGAAAACTTGATAGAATCCCTCTGGCAGCACTTGTAGGCTGCCAGGCCTTCTCCTGGCTACCCTTTTGGTTATGCCAAAGTCCTTGTGGGAGCTGCAGTGGCTGAGGTGGGACTGACAGCAAACACTCCTTTGAAAGCTGATAGTGGTTTCTGTGAAGGGTTTTACAACATATTGCAAAGTTTTATCAGATTGTCCCATGAATAGGACATGCATGTAGGAACATTAGCTGCATCCCAATTGATCTAGGGACACATGTACCTGGAGTCACTTGAATGAAATAACTCTTTGCCAAGGAATGTAGAAAAGTGGCTTTCCCACACTGTAAGACAACATTATTTTCTGGCTGTAGTGACTCCCAGGGATAGCTTCTGCAGCTTCGAAGAACGTGGGAGAGGAGATGAACCAGCCCAGCTTTGCTGTCTGCACTTAATTCCCACTGGGCAGTGCGTTACACAGCTGCCAACATTTAGTGTGCAATTTCTAACAGCAATGTGCTGTATGAATTGTGCCCATTGGGCAATCTGCCTGGTTATCAGCACAGACAGGGCCATTCGCTCTGAGCCTGCACGTGTTTGGTGTTACATCCTAGCAGGTGTTAGCATCCTTAGTTAAGCTCACGTGCAATGAGCTCTTGTAGTGCCTCAGGAGCAAATAATTTCGGTGGTAATTTCTTGTTGGACATTTCTCTGAGGTGAATGTCTGTAAGTTATGTGTTTCAACCACTCCCATCAGTGTGCTTTTCATTGATTAAACTGAACTGTTTGATTTCAATTTGGCATAGGAATACTAAGGGAAGATTTCACTTAATGGACTGAGATCTTTGTCCTCAGTTTTCACAGCAAAACAATGTTATTAAGACACTAAATTAAATACAGACTTTGAAGTCTCAGCTTTGCTTATTACATTTCTCTCTGTAATGGTTCCACTGAAGATAGTGGAAACATTCCTATTAAATTAGAGAGACTTGGGTTAGGACATGAGTTGCAGACATCATCACTGAAGTCAAGAAGATCAATGTGCACTCAAAGCCCAGAAAGCCAGCTGTATCCTGGGCTTCATCAAAAGTAGCGTGGGCTTTTGATTCTGAGGGGAGGGGATTCTGCCCCTCTACTCCGTTCTTGTGAGACCCCACCTGAAGTACTGCATCCAACTCTGGGGCCACCAATATAAGGAGGATGTGGAGCTGTTGAAGTGGGTCCAAGGAGGCCATGAAGATGATCAGAGGGCTGGAGCACTTCTCCTATGGAGACAGACAGAGAGTTGGGGTTGTTCAGTCTGGAGAAGAGAAGGCTCTGTAGACACCTTAGAACACCTGGAAGGCCTAAAAGAAATATGGAGAGGGACCTTTACAAAGGCTTGTAGTGGTAGGATAAGGGGAATGGCTTTAAACTGGCAGATTTAGATTAACTATTAGGAAGAAATTCTTTACTGTGAGGATGGAGAGACACTGGAACAGGTTGTCCATAGAAGTTGTGGATGCCCTATCCCTGGAATTGTTCAAGGCCAAGCAGGACAGAGCTTTGAGCATTCTGGTCTAGTGGAAGGTGTCCCTGCCCTTGTCAGGGTGCTTAGAACTAGATGATCTTTAAGGTCCTGTCCAACCCAAACCATTCTGTGATTCTATGACTACAGAAATCATAGCATTTTATGATGCAAAATAAGGATGAGAGCAGAATCCAAACCTTGGGGTAACTCATCTACTTGGTAAAAGTAGCATGAACACTGTGGTAGGATTTTTTTCACTTTCCCTATACTCCTTTGCAAAATATTTTCCATTTGTGGTCATGTGTGAAAACACTCCTGGAAATCAGATAACATCTAGATTCAAGATTTTTACAGACCTTGGCTCCCAAGCTGCCACTTTCATTCCTGCCAAATAGCCTCTCATTCACACCCCAGGGAAATGTTTTTTGAATATTCAGACTTTTTGCTCAGCACAGTAAGTGTAGCTTGCCTAAGGACAAACAGTCTGTAAATTGAGCCTGGCTGGATCTGAAGCAATGATCATGTGGTAAATCTAAATGCTCCCAACAAAACCACATCCATCATTAGCTGGAACTAATGTAGTGGAGTTGAGCCAAGCCCCTTACATACTCTTCTTAAAATCAGCTGTCTCTAATGCCACCTGCATGGACTAAACCTGAAACTTCATTTAGTATCTGATCAAATTAAGAATACTTCTTTTTGGGGGGTCTAATTCAGCATAAAGTGAAAGAAAAGTGAGCTACTCAAAATATTTCCACTGGTCTGTCTGGTAATACTAATGGCAAAGCTGACTCATGAAGTTAGAGACAAGAAACTCAAATCACAAATGTGATTGGCCTTTGTTTCACAGTCTAAGAGCCTTTTCCTGCTGTTTAGTCCTAATGTCTACACTTACTTTTTAAATACAGATAATTGCATGAGGCAGATCCTCCTGCACCCCCTGACTGGGAGTCTAGACTTAATTCATCAGGAATACAAAGATGAATGAGATGATGCATTCCAGTTGCCGCAGCTTAGAGAAGTGTCTTATCTGGTTAAAATGACCATGTCTGTGTTTGGAGAGTTTGTTCTCAGATAGCATAAATGCAGTTGTGACACTGATTAGGTATTTTCTTCAGAGTTCACCCAGAACCATTTATTATCCACAAATATTCTAAAAACTGAGCTGAACAGGAAAGTATGTCTGCCCTGAAGATTTTTAACTATCCTGTGGGTTCATGGTAGGATGGATAATATTATCCCTGTAGCAAGAATATCATGGTTACAATACTTACTTTAGCAATTGTATCATAGCAGAACAACAGACCTTTCAATCTGCCACAGCCTCAAATTAATTTTCCTTATCTTGTCTTCTATGCCACAACCATCACTGTGGTGCTTTGGTACCTATACAGAGAATATTATGTGTTAACCAAGAACTACTATAAATTCAGCAAAAGACTAAACCATGAGAAAAACAACAATAGTGTACTTCCCTTAAATTTCCTGTATTTTAAAATTTCCTTGAGGATGCACAAAAATATTTAAAGTTTGCTCTTCCTTTTCATTTTTCTCCACCCTTGGGGAATGATGCTATATGAGATTTTTGTTCCTAGATTGAATAGGAACAACTCTATCAGTTTTGACCATTTTTAAAGTCATGTGTCCCTGTGTTCAGTGACTTCTCAATATATAGAAAGATAACTCTGAGACCATTTTTTTTACAGTAAATTCAATTCAGAGTAAAGGATAGGGTAGGTACTACAGACTAGATAAGGCTCAAACTGGAAACATGAACTGAACATGATGGTTTTACAGTCTATATTTTGGCTTTTTTGCAACTATACCAAACCAGTAAATGATCCCTTACCAGAGCAGTTCTTAGTACTTTTGTACTGAACCCCCCCACTGAGCATGAAGATTTTACAGGTACACAGTAGATACTGACTATCTGAATTACAGAAGGCTACCTCTAGACTACTCAATTAAGTGGGGACAGGCCCTTAAACTTGATCATTTATGGGTTTGCACAGGAAAACACAGGGTGTCATCTGTGGGCATCTCACTTAGGTGATCTGACTCTGTTGTTTGGGCTCAAGGGTTAACAACATTTGTAACCTACATTAGATACCAAGTGACTGTTCCCACTAGCAGAACTCAGTATCCTCATCTGCAGAAAGCCAAATGAGAGTGGTCCCTTATTTCAGGTGTCTCCAAGGAATGAAGAGCACTGGGAAATACGGTCTCTGTGACCCCAGGGACCAGGGCTTTGTGTTGGTGGGGCTGGACAGTGCTGCACAGAACTGGCTCAACCCATTTCCCCTGGGATAAACACGAACAGCAGAAAACCTTCTTCCTTTCCACAGCTCCTTCTGTAAGTCACTCAGAGCAAAGACAGTTCCCTTGGTCCCTCTGAATTCAATCTCTTATCATCTTAACAGCTCCCACCTGGCCTTTTTTTGCAGTGTTTCAGCTTCCAGTTCCTCTGAGCATCTCTGAAAGATATTAAGAAAATGTTAAATACTTCTCTGCTTGCCTTCAAGTTACTCTTAGCCGGATCTTTGTGAACTCCGTGGGGACATGGCTGGCAATGGTCACGCTTGTCTCCAGGCTGATGAGATCACAGCCAGCAGTGCTGGAGCTGGTGCAGCAGGCAGGCTCGTGTTTTTATCCTGTCAGTGTAACAGCCAGTGCTGGCTGTGGTTGATTGATTTTAAGAGCAGCAAATTACTGTACATTTTTTAACAATGCTGCTTCTCTTTTTGAGGTGGTAATAAATCAGCTTTTGAAATGGATAGAATAGTTAGCTTTCTGATACTGCTGAGATTCAGAATCCTGTGGTACTACAAATGTACAGGGGGAAATGGCATCTGACCTACCCGTGTTGCTTGTGTCCTTAAACTGAATGGTTAGATTGAGCAGATGAAGATTTATAATAAATATGAGTGAAATTCATAGTGTAAGACACAATAATGAGAAATAATAATAATAATGAGCCCCTGAGCTCATTAATTACTGTTTCTGGTAACTTCTGTGGAATTAAAGAGAAAGAACCCAAAATCCTAGAGCATTGGTTTTTTCTGCAATACTAGATTTCTGGAAAAAAACCCTAAAAATTAATAAAATTACTTAGAAATAGGAGCTTGAGTTTGGAAGGATAGTACCCAAGAAGTCTGGATGTGTGGGAATTTAGAGGAAAAAAACCCTGCATCCTCATACAGTTTCATTAGTGTTATCTGCCTTTCCTTGGTTTTCCTGAATTCTGGCATTGCAGCCACCCTGGATAGCTGCTGCCCTTGTTTTCTCTGCCTGCACACAGCTTCTTTCTTTGCCCGTGCCAGACCAGGGCCAAGGAGGGGAGACAGAGGTACTTGGAGCTGTTTGCTTATTCCCAATTCTTCCTGCCTGGCTCAGAGGAGAACTTGGTCCTTAGCCCCAAGAACAGAGAGTGGTTTCCACTAGCAGATCTGTGACACTGGCACTGGCATGAGGGATGACTCATGAGGGCTCAGGGGAAGAGGAAGGTGACAGGGTAATAAGGCAAAGTAATTATTTGCTGCCTCATTGTCACAAGTTCATTTCTTTTGTGTTCTCCTTCCCAAGTGAAGAAAGCAAAGGTTCTTGTCTCCAATTCACTGAACCCTGTGTTAAAACCATTATGGTTTATTTTAACCATATTTTGATACTCCAAGTTTTTAGATATCTCAGATTTTGGCAACTGCCTGTTTTGGTTCCTTATCACTTATTGCCCCATGATTTCTCTTCTCCATCACTTTCCACACACGGATCCTTTCTGAAGGCCCCATCTCTAGAGATACTCACTGTAAGTTTGCCTACAGACTATTTCATGGCCAAGAGAGGACCAGTGAGTACGTGCTGTGTGAAGGCAGCATTGTGTCTCCCCTTTCTCGTGTGCATTCTCTGTTCAGATATCACACTTCACAAGGGGGGGCCCTCCTGAGGACAGGGGGTCCTGCAGCTTTCAACTGTGTTTGAAAAACCTCTGGCTCAGCTCTCCAGGCTGTGAAATGGGATGATGGGCAACTACTTGCATGCAGCCACTTTCTAAGAAAGAAGTAGCACTGTGGGAACTGGGAGGAGCCCCTTCCTTGTGCATCAGTGGATTGCCTGCATCTTTTACATCCAGGAATCAGCAGCTCCTCCTGATTTTGACATCCTCACATTTTTTCTCTACCTTGTTCTGGGATACTTGGCATCCTGTGCTTGTGACCATTGCAGGTGACTCCATCCCACTTGCTGCCTCAGCACGACAGAGTCTCTGATCTCACCTGTGCAGGCAGCTCAGGCACCAAGCCCCAAACTGCACAAACCATGAGTGGCGACCAACGTGCAGCTGGTCTATGTGCTGCTGCATGGGCCCATTTCTGCTGTTACCTCACCAGCATGCACTTGGGGTAACTCACTGAAATAATCATAATCATAATCATAATCATAATCATAATCATAATCATAATCATCTGCCAGTGTAACCAAGAACAGACCTTGATCCTGTGTCCAAAGGAAATGGAGCAAACACACCCCAAACCTTCTCGTCAGGGGGTCTGATCATCTCTATTATGCTCACTGTTTAGTAATCCTTCAGATTTTGCCTCTTAACGAAGTAATCTCACTATCTCATCAAAAATCACCAAACCGTGTCCCAAGAATAATGATGCCAGCAGTTTGGGGTGAGTTACTGATGCATTTTACCATCTATTTAAGAATTACGGGTCTATTTAGGATGGAGAGTATTATATTGCTATGCAGTTTTAGAATGATAAATTGCAGGATATTAAAAGATTCTTCACTGAATGCAAACAATAGAGAACTTAATTATTGCTCAGAGTGTCACTGTAGCATTATGGAACAATTTGAAATTCAACTTGCCTGGCTAGATTTATTTTAAGTCTGACATTTTCATCCCTAGCTTTCACTCTCTGGGTCTCTTTTTCACTCTGACAACACATCAGTCTATTTTCTAACAGTTCTAAGATTAAAATAATCTCCCTTAATCTGAATTTTTTCTCCCTTATTTTATTTTGGGAAAAAAGATTTAAAGAAATATGTTTATATAGAAAACCAATACAGACCAGCAGCATCTGTAATCTATGTGTCCTTCTTGTCATAGGTAAAGCTACCTGAAAATTCTTACAGAATGATCTTGCAATGAAAAATGCTGTTTAATTGAAACAATGTTTTGTGGGAACAAATCGATTTCTCTGATACTTTCAATGAGGAGAAGCCAAAACATTTCATTGCAACTTTATCAGTGCATTAGGATACTAGATTGTAATCTAGATTACTAGATTAAAATGTTCATTGTAATAGTAAATGCTATTAAGTATGTAGTATTTTTTCCTGCAATATAAAATGCAAAGGGATGCATTTGGAATATATTTTTTTCCACTGATGCCAAATAGATTGTCCTTTTTATTTCTCTTGGGAAATTTCAGAATGTTGTCCCTTGTTGTGATGTGGAATAATTTGGGAATATTGGGCATTGTCTGTTGAAAAGATGCTCCTACTCTCATGTACCTTCATTTGAAGGAGAGGCACCCAGAGGCAGCACCACCTCAGACCACAGTAAGACACCCACCTGCTGCACCATGTTATCACCAGGCTGCATTTGTGCCAGAGACCCTCTTTCCCAGGCACAGGCTGCAGGCCACTGTCTGCTGCATTCAGGATCTTCTGTGGCTCTAGAGCTCCAGCTGAGATTTGTGCCTTCAAAGCTGAGTAGGGTTATCCCCATGACAACAACTGAGGAAAAAGTTATACCCACATCAGACCAAATGGCTCACAGTCTGTTCTCAGGTACAGCTCCATCCTCTGTGTCCCCTCCAAAACCATCAGAGTGCACATTATCCCAGCCAGCCTTGGTCCAATATCAGTGTACAACAGTCATTCTGGATATGCCGGTGGAGAGAAGCAGGCATCTCCAGAGACTGACTCATCCAAAGACACAGGGCTGGATTTCTCCTCAGAAGTGCTGTTTCTCATCATTGACTAGACAGGAGGAGCTGAAGTTTCATCATACACAAAATCCCTGAGGTTTGGGGCTCTGCACTAAGGGATGTCTGGTTTTTCCACAGCCTGCTACTGCAAGGTGATGTCATGCCCAAAAGCACCTGTGCAGAACCAGAAAGTTTCAGAGGTCTGAGTTACAGTGTGATCACACAGATGTTGTGCCACTACAACAAAGGACACAATCTCTGATAGAGGGGGTGGGCAGGATGTCATGGCAGAGGTTTGCACAGGACCTTCCTGAACTGGCTCTTTCACTGAAGGACTCATCATAGGGCACTGTGCCCTCGAGGGAGAGGTTCTGATACAGAAAATCCTTAAGCATCTGTGCAGTGTTAAGCATATGATTCAGGTATGGAACACTCGTTCTCTGCATCAAGCTCAGCTGGTACCAATCAGCCAGGCAGGGAAATGACACTGGAATGTTGTGCCCTGTGGGAGAGCACCATGGATGAAGGTGCAGTCAAGTCTCCTCTGCCTGATCTGCCAACAAAGCACTTCACTTCTCCCTGCTGCCTGCCATCTTTCAGGAACTCCTGCAACCTCCCATTAGGCTTCAGGAAATAATAGGAAGACAAAAAGCTACAGTTGTGATTGATCAAACATCTTGTTCTGAGGAGATGACACAGGAACATAATGTTCACAGTCCCTAAAAATCTGTAACCAGAAACTTTGCAAAGTGGCTTGAGGAGATTTCAGTACCACTTTAATAAAGGGAAACACCTGCTGAGATTTAAATCACCTCTCAGAGAGGAACACAAAGTACAAAGCACATACATTAAAAATAAAGAAATAAATGGTCTTCAAGGCTCCATAACAGGAACAAAATATCATTGTCAAGTTTGTCAGGTTGTTAGATGTTGCATCCTAAATTCTGTATTTTGGTTCATTAGACCTCATTCTTTTTCCCTTGTAATAAACGTCCAAAGCAGTTCCTCAGTGCCTCGTGACTGCAGCAAGCACAGCCCTGGAGAGACAGTGGTCCTGAGGAGTATGGGAGGAGTGGTTGATGTGTTGGTGGTCAGTCTTGCAGATGGAACAGATCACATGTACAGAGCTGCTCTGGGGCAAAACCATGCCCCATGTCCCTGTGGTGGAGGAGAACAGGATGCCCTATACCAGCACTATTGCCGGGGGCTTCTGTGCCACAGCAGAGCAGAGGTTGCTCAGTTGCCTGCACGTGCAGTGCTGGGAGGCAGTTGTGTGACCCAGCTCTCTTCTGGCCATGGGTGCTCTCATCTCCTGTCTTTTATTGCTGCTGAGAATTACCAGATGTACCTGGAGACATGAGCTGCTTTACCTCCTATGGCAGCTGAACTACCTCTGGATTTAACTTTTTCCAGTGAAGATACTTGCAATAAGAGTTTTGGGGGAGTTTGGCTCCCTACAAAAAGCCAGGGTTTCTTAATCACTTCCATGTTACCACTGTTGTCATGCTTCTATGTGACAATGGCAAGAAAATTTATGGTTGCTCCTCTCTAACAATGAACACAGTATCTTCATAGTAAAAGCAAATGGAAATTATCTCTCCTAGCCATCCACTCCTCTGTTGCACCAGATCCAGTTTCTCTCTTTGATTTTTGCAGCCCCATAGCTCTTATTTCCTCCCATAGATGTAGAGAGACAGGATTTCCCTTAACCTCCTGCCCCCATCTTCCTACTCTTCCTTCTGGTTACAGACATGACTGTGCTGGTTTTGACTGGGGTAGAATTAATTGCCTTCACAGTGGCTGGTGTGGGGCTATGTTTTGGACTTGTGTTGAACACAAGTTTGATAATACAGAGATGTTTTTGTTATTGCTGAAGGGTGCTTACACAGAGCCAAGGATTCTTCTGCTTTTTGTACTGCCATGCTGTCAGGAAAGTTGAAGATGTATGGGAGGTTGGGAGGAGAAACAGCAAGGACAGATGACCCATACTGACCACAGGGATATTCCATACCATATGACATCATACTCAGTATATAAATTGAGGGGAAGAAGGAGGAAGGGAGGGGAGATGTTTGGAGTGATGGTGTTTGTCTTTCTAAGTAACCATTACACGTGATGGGTCCCTGCTCTCCTGGATGTGGCTGAACACCTACCTGCCCATGGGAACTGTTGAATTAGTCCTGTTTTTTCTTTTGCTTGTGTGCATGGCTTTTGCTTTCTCTATTAAACTGGTTTTATCTCAACCCACAACTTTTCCAGCTTTTACCCCTCTGAATTCTCTTCCCAATCCCGCTGGTGGGGCAGTGAGTGAGTGGCTATGTGGGCTTGGTTGCTGGCTGGGGTTAAACCACGACATGGCTCATTTGTTTTGCATGCGCCCTGTGAGTCACTGATGATCGATGATCCAATGCTCTTCGAAGGGGGGAGCAATTGGAGTCAGCTGGCTTGAGGCTCTGCCAGCCCTTCCACTTCTGACACCAGCAAATTACACTATATGTTAAAGCAACATTTTTTTTCCCTGTAGGCTCCAAGGCTGAGTTTGAGAAGAACATGGCTCAGCTCTTGATTTTATTCTGCTGTTCAATAAACTCTTTTTTTTAAACAAATTAAAAGAAGATGTTTTCCTCAAGATCTCATTAAATATTTATTTACTGTTTAGAACTCTTCAGTAAGTAGCAAAGGTCTCAATTTGAGAAAACATAAAAGTTTCTGTAAAAACCAATCCGAGCTTGCTGAATATTGAAATGCAGGATAGGTGAATTAGTAACTAATTCATGCATAATAAAACCCATATGCATCTAAAAGTAATTAGCCTATTGTTTTAATTCAAGGAATGTTTGCTTAATAACCTAAATAGCTGCTCACTTTTCCAACCAGATCAAAATTAACATAAATGGAAGTGACATTCAGATAAAATTAATAGTTTCAATAATAAGAAATTCAGATGTTGTTGATGTTTCTGTAGATGGTCTGAAATCACTGGATTTTAGCTTTTCTATGCATGGAAAATCTGCAGTTATTTTATTAGGGCTAAATAATCTTCCTAGCTCACTTAAACCAGAAATACGGTATTAAAAATATTTGGCAGTGGCCAAGAAGTAAACACTGAAGACATCTGCTTATTATAGTAAGAAAAAACTTTGCTCAAATGTTCAAGTGGATGCAGTTTCTGAGGTAGAGATGAGGGATGAAGTATCAGCCCACTGAGTGCACCTCCTCTGCCCTTGTGTGCCAGCCAGAGCCTGTGCCAAGCCCCAGTTTGCCCTGTGCACACACACCCCCATTGGACTTGAGAAGTGGGGTGGTCCAGGTATGACCAAGGGCCCATTTGTAATATGGGTATAGGGGACACACTGGACCTTGTCTAACACTGTTTCTGTGATAATGTCAGGTGTTGAATGGACAGGAGGAATTTCTAGGGAATCATAGCTTTCATTGCCCCAAACTACTTATTGAACATTATTGCCAGGCTCCCCTTCTTAGCCCTTCTGCAATGAAAGCGGAGATCTCTGTACCTCCAGTTCTCCAGAAATGCACACAAATAGCACCTTTATTTCTGCTCAGCAATTGTCACCATGTCAGTGGCTACAGAGTTCCTCATGTCCCTCACGCAGGGGAGGGTCATGGATCCTGTGGTTTAGTTCTTCACTAAGCTGTGGCACATGTCATGCTGCTTTCCAGCAGACAATAGGGTCAGTTTCATGGAATCATAGAATGGTTTGGGTTGGAAGGAACCTTAAAAGATCATCTATAGAGTTCCAATCCCCTGCCATGGACAGGGGCACCTTTCACTAGACTGGGTTGCTCAGAGTCCCATCCAACCTGGCCTTGAACACTTCCAGGAATGGGGTATCCACAATTTCTCTGGGAAACCTATTCCAGTGCCTTGCAAAAAAGACTTTTTTCTGAACATCTAATGTAAACCTACTGTCTTTCAGTTTGACTCAGTTTCACCCATTTCCATAGATATAGGTGTCTGCTGACCAGTTTGACCCCTTCAGATCCATAATTCTCAGTGGACACTAGGAATAAGTTCCATTTGTCTTTAAAAAACTCCATGACATTTGTCACAGTTCCAAGGGGTCTGAATAACCTTTTGGAAGCACAAGTGGTCCTGTGACTACAAGGCCAATATACACTTCTCCAGGATGAGCTATATTACTTTGACGGTGACCCAGCACTGGCACAGGTTGCACAAGGAAGTCATGGAGTCTCCATCCCTGGAAATAATCAAAAGCCACATGGGCATGGTCCCAGGCAATTGTTTCTTGTGTGGTTCTGCTTGAACACAGGGGTTGGACGAGATGACCTCCAGATGTCCCTTCCAACCTCAGCCACGCAGTGTTTCTATGATACTGTGCTCATCTTGAGCTGGCCATGTGGGTAACAAGAAGACTTATTTTTCTAAGATTGCTTTGCTCTGGAACTAAATCTAGTCAATATTATGTACAACTATATATAATTACATCTACCTACTGAAATTCTTTAGGCCTGAGTACCAAAGCCATTTTGTTATGTTGTTTATTTACAGAGCTACAACATGGGTGCTGGAAAAGTGGTGGGGTGTGAAGAAAAAAAGAACAGAAAGAATAAATGAGTTATCTGGCAAGACAGGGGATTTTTGCTTCTTTTTTTAGGGCTGTGAACAGTTGCTGCATGCTGGAGGAGACAGGACAAGAACTGTACAAATATGAACTTGCCACAAACCCCCCACTTTATTCATACCCTGCAGACCAAGTTTATGTTTGAAGTATCTGCCTGGTAAATCCTCAGCCTATAAAAATAATGTAGCTGCATAAAATAATAGAATGCTTAAAAGTGCTTGGCCTCAAAGATGTTATGGAAAACCAACATGTTCTTTGACATCAAGATAACTGTGTTAACACAGTCTCTGCAGATACAAGAATGTGTTTTTTTTTAATCTCACTGTAACTAGTGAGATAAAGATACAAAGCTCACCTTGAATAGCTGTACCAGAGACCTGTGCCTTGTCTCTGCTAGGATTTTGTGCTGTGACAGGTCTGTTGAAATGCCTCTCAGTCACAAACCCCTTTTTTCTCTTGCAGTGAAGACACAGAAAGTTTGTCATTCTAACAAGATATCACAGTTCCCTTCTTTTCACTTTTCCCTTATATTGTTGTATTCTTCTCTCTCTTTTCATTGCCTCAAACTTTACAAAACTTTTGGAACAAGCTATGTATCAGTGACAAATATATTTGGACACTGTGCCAAACTGTGCTGAAAACATTGCTGAAATGGCAGTGGCCTTTTAGAAATACGACATTTGCTATATTTTTTGCTCCTGAGTAAAGATGTTCCTTCTCCCACAGGGTCCAAGTATAAATGTGTTCTCATATTGGCAAATTCACTTAAGTCACCTTCGAATGCTGCAGAAGTTTCTGTAGAAGAAGGGAAAGCTTTGGGAGGGCAGGCTCAACAGAGCCCCCAAAAGTCAAACTATGTATGAAGCCCAATTCTGAGATCAGTCACATATGTGTAATTCCTTCAGCTTCAGTGGAATTAGTCCTTCATTAAGTAAAGGAGAAAGGATCAGAGTTAAGCTCACAAATATTAATTTAACCATGGCAGATTTACATGTGAAAAGCCACTTGTACAATAGAGCAGGATGATGATCCTACACTCTTTGAAGTGGTCCTGACACTAAGTATTTTTTATCTCCCAGGGGCTCTCTGCTGCTCTGTGATTTGCATAATGCCAAGGTGATAGCTCGCCTTTGGCTTGCCTTTGGTTTGGAGGATATACTTTGTTTCTAAAATCAGAAGTAAGTTAGAAAACAACCCCCACATTTTGTCTAAAAGTCAGAGTGAGTTTTTCTAGTCTTAGGTTGACATAACCTGCTAGATTTAAAAAGTGATAGACTTGAAAAATGCTGAACACTCTCATTACAGCTGCAGATCAGCATTAAAAACAAGAGGTTATTTTTAGCAGCCAGGCACCCTTGTCTTTATTCATATGTCGCTTCACTGAAATATTAAATGGTAATTCACAATTCACGCATTTTGACATCTTGCTACTTTTCTCTTCATTTTCTTGTCAAAGAAAACTCTTAAAATTTTAACATTAACACTGCGTGGGGTGTCCTTGGAAGCCAGCCCTGTTCTTAAATGGATTGGTCAGTTTGGCCAAATGGCAACTGGCACTACATTATTTGCTCATTTTCCATTCCTCACACACTCCAAACTTATATTGACTGGAGCAAGGCTTTTGAATATATGAAGTTCAGAATTTTGCATGTAAAACAGACTATTTAAGAAAGAACCCAAATTGTGCTGAACATCTCAAAATGTAGGGGTGCTGAGCAGTAAAAAAAGTCTTTAGAAACCATGTGCATAGCCATCGCTTGTGCTGCTCTGTTTTAAAACCAATATCATGTTATTTCCATATCAGAAGAAGAGCTGCTTGTTAATAAAATGTGGCTAATATGTCGAATTCTGACCTTGAATAGATACGTGTGAAATACTGCCAAGCTGCAGTTTTCAACATAGTTTTAAAAGGTTCTGTTCTAGCTGAACGCATCACTTCACTCTTCAGCCAAATTGCTGCTCTGTGAAATGTTTCAGAAAAGAAGAAATACAACATAGAATTGGTTTTCTGATTTTTCACAAACAAGTTGTTGACCCCATGTGAAAATTCACATTCTCAGAGAGGCTCTAGCATTGGTATAAACCCTACCCTCTGTCAGACAACACTGCTGGGCAATTAATCAGGATTTTTGTGGGTTTTCTTAATTCCAGGTATATAAAACAGTTAATGAAGCTAAAAGCTGTTATTAAACCTCTTCATAATTTAGAAATAAAGTATTTCAGAAGGAGGTTTAGATGAGATAATTAGACATTTGGAACCCTTCTCTGGCCTTACCAGTAGGTTTCAAGCACTTCTTTGCACAGAGTCGTGACATAAACAAGCCTGTGAGCAGGAGTGAGGTGCTGGCTGTAGGTTTTGTCTGCCTAGTTTTAGTCTGCAGATTAGTCTGGAGCCCAACCAATGCCCTGGGCAAGGAAAGAAAGGGAGAGTTGTTTTGTCTGGGTGTAGCTTTGCAGAAGTACTGTACGGAGGAGTTACTGCCGTGTCATGGTGTGTGCTGGACAGGGTCAGACTGTGCACCCCCTCATCTGATCCAAGAGCTATGGCCATCAAACATTTCAGCAGAAAGGAGGTGAAAAATAGCTGTACTAAGGTATCAGCTTCAGAGGGAGCAGGCTTTGTTGTCCAGGACTTTCTATCCAGTCAACAGTTCTGCCACAGCTAAATCCAGCACCTAAGAGAATCCTTTGGATTGCTGCTCCTGGCACACATTATACAGTCTGTGTATTTTCCAGGGGGAACACAGGCAGATACAAGTGTTTAACAAAGAGCTGGTGTTACTGACAAGCAGATGCCATGAATATTATATTTACATAGCAATGATTTACAAGCATTAAAAAACATACTTGCAGCTCCAAAAGCCGGAGATTTAATTTTAGAAAGCATAAGACTGTTTTTGGATAGTTTGTTGCTGTTTTTTTCAATTTAGCTTTTAGGTTTCCACCTTTAAGCTTAAACTTTCTTTGTATTTTAAAGGTTTGAGTTTTTTCCCAAACTTTTCTTTAGAAGTGCAAGCTGACACTCTTCTGCAGTCTCTGTATTTCATCATCTGGGTCCTTCATAGAGACACACTAAATTACAGGTACATGACAGACTCATAAGAATTGTCACAGCATGATGGTTTAGTTTTTTTTTTTTTTCCTGAACTGATCAAACAGTCTATCTGAAAAGAAAACATCATGTTTATTTTCTCAAGATTTAGCTGCATAAGTGAAGCTGATTTCCTAAGAAAAATAGCATGAGATAACCAGAAAGGGCACTGTTAATCTTCCTGTCTTGTAATTTGAAAGAAGGACCCTCCATGTCTCAGTACTGATGAAAAGTGGACTCTTTTGTGTATCTTCACCCTTGGAACCCAAACTTTGAGCTGACCTTGTGCTCACCTGTTTCCCTGTGTAACCCTGACTGCCTGTGGCTTGGATATGATGCTTTTGGTTTATTGGCATTTCTGTGGTGATGGCCAAGCAATCCAAGTCACAGAAGGAAAGGCACAGACCTATGCAGATGGCATCTGCAGAGATCATTATTATTATTCACAAATGACAGCAAAGAAAGAAACTCAACTCTGCATCAGGAGCAGCATTTCATTTTGAATGCAATGGTTCTGTCACTCATAGAGCTACTTTTAGCTTTAGGGCTCAGTGCTGTGCCAATAAAACTAATGGGAATTTTATCATTGCCAGAAGTGAGAGCAGTGTTTGGCCTTTCAGAGCAACACACTTAATTCTGGTGTGCAGCCTGGCTTCAATTTTTAATGAGCAAATGGGAATAAACAGAACAAAAAGTGTTCCACAAGTCCCAGATCCTCAATAAATGTGGCATAATCGTAGAGCTAAAATTGAGACTATTTTTTACAATCTGGATACGGAGGTGAGACAGTCTGAGGAGCATTTGCTACATCATGCACTACAGCCAAACTAATCTTCTTCTTCATGTTGATTTGGACTTACTGGATGTCTGAGTTCTCAGCTGCTGAAGATCTGTTACTCCAAGACCAAGACAGATTTTGGAGAGCTGTCCTGGACTGATGCTGGTCTGCTAGAAATTCTGTGACCTGCACGACTGGTTCAATGTACCTTCAAAGATGTCTTGTTCACCCTGAGACCTCATCCACCTCTTCTGCCTGTCAGACCAGGCACACAAGGCCTGGCAAACAGGCTCATCTGCCAAATTTCCACTGGGTGACACGTAAGCAGGAGGATGAACTGTTACATCTGCACCCAGAATTACATCTCAGTACTGTAGTTGAAGCTCTACCTTCAGCTATAACGTGAACTCCAGATATGGCAAACACTGAAGAAAGAGAGGTAGATTCATCTTAGACTGCAGGAAGCACCTGTGGCCACCTAAAGACCTGCAAATTAACAAAGAACCTCCAAGTTAATCTTAGTTTGGAGAAGATAATGTTAACCTGCCTCAGGAAAAAGCTCTAGATGACACTATATATGACTATATCTGTATATTAGATGTTCATCCAGCACTGCACATGGAAACCAAATCATCCTACTACTCTTTTTAGAACTGCTTTATGTCTGGTACTTTTAAGATGTCCTAGTGCTTTGAGAAAATACTCAGTACTGGATTGATGCAAATGAGGAATACCAGGCTAGGCTGCCTACAAACAACTTCCTGGCCCTGTAATGTGCCCCTAAATGTAGTGGCTGAGGCTCGTTCCTGCTTGGCAGCAGTCTCTGTCCTTGGCATAATTACGAAAAGGATTTCTAGAGTGTTTACCCTGTACCACAAAAAGCATGATCGCTTTTCCACCTCTTAAGACTACAGTCTTGAGTGCTGCTTCTGACGGCAGTCAGAGGTGATACCTATGTCCTGTAGGATTGCTCAGAAAGGAGGAATGAGGGCTGCCTGTGGCTGAGTCTTTGCATTAGTTTTGTATGCAGAAATGAAAAGGGAAATTGATAAGGCTTGGAGCATTTCAGGTGTAATTCACAGCAGCAGCAAAATGCTCAGCAGAGAATTGTCCATTTGTTGCCTTTTGGGCTCCTTGTCCCATCACCTCTGAGAGTGCAAGTCAGTCTTGCAGAGACCTTCAGTCTAACCCTCCCAGAGGCACAGGTAGAAAACCAGGGACATTCAGGGGAAGATTCAGCTGAACTGATTAGCTCCCCTGGGGAGTGCTGACTGAGGGGTTGTTACACTGAGGCAGCCTCTGGTGTCATTGCCAAGTGCCATCACACCATGGGCACAGGGAGACACCAAGTGTGCAGCCCAGAATCTGTATGACCAGACAGAGATTCACATGTCTTGGGCCTGGTTTGCACAACCCCTGGCTCTCTCCTTCATTGTCAGCTTGGCAGCAGTTTATTTGATTCTGCATCTGATCTCCTTCATCGGGCAACCCCCAGGTCTTGTTTCCTCCACCACCCTAGAGCCAGGTATCTGTGCTGACACCAAATTACTCATCCTAAAGCAGTCAGCCTGACTCATGGCTTTAGTGACAAGAGGGAGCTTGTTTCTGATTTTTGCCTAGTGTTTTGTTTCTTATCAGGTTAAGCATGTGCTGGTTTCCCCACTGTGGTAACTACAGTAGTTAAAGCCAAAGCTTGATCCCATTGAAAAATATCAGTGGTGACAAATTGTGAGGATTCGTTTGGGAAGGGTCATTCATAGCATCCAAGCATGGGGCAATGGGAAGATGTCTCTTGTAGAGATCAGCAGGAATTCTCCTGCTGAGGGCTTTCCCAGCACCTCCAGCTGCTGAGGGAGATGGAGGCCAGAGAAAAGACAGAAAAGGGCAGTGTCAGAGGAGGGAGACAAAATCTGAGTGATGCATGATAGAAGGACGATAGTCAGTCTGTGTTGTCGTCGTGGTGTGACCTGGTCCTGGGCTGTGGCATGGAGTCATGGCACAGAGAAGTCACAGGGAGAGAAGGTGCAGCTCTCTGTCCCACTCTGACTTTTTTTTAATTTTTTTTTTAAATGGCCTCTGTGTGTACTAGGCACGGTGGCCTTAGATACCTCCCCAGCTGAGTCCAAGGGTGCTGCTTAACCCCAATGATCTCCAACGGGCTCCTCTGAATTCCTAGGTGTGCTCCAGAAGTGCAGCAAGGAACAGTGTTACAGCATTTCAAGAGCCAGGAGCATTGGTTATGGGAAACAGAAGTGGTTCTTGAATATTAAGCTAGACTGGGATCATGTATATGTAAAAGAGAAGCCCTAAAGGCGCTTGCAGTAATTTATTGCTATCTCCTCTAGAGGATAAAATATGCTTTTCATTTGCTTATAAATTCTTCTTAATGGGCTTAAATTGCAGCAAGGGAGATATAAGCTAAACACTAGGAAAACTTCCCAGGGATAAGAAGAGCTAAGCAAGATAACAGTTTGGCTGGGGAGACTGGTGTTCCCTCAGTGGAGCTTAAGCTGCATTTTGGACTAGCGTCTGTCAGGAGGGATTTGCAGGTGGATGCTCTTCCTGCAGGCAAGGATGCCTTCTAGATCTTTTCCTGCTCTCTTTCTTAGCACCATACAGTCACCAGCTATCTTAAATGCTCCAAGATTTTGTGTGCTGAGCATGTGGCCTCCAGGAGACAGGAGACTGAGGTTGACTGGAAGATCCTAGTGACTGGAGCAAGGATGTCAGGAAGTGGGGGATCAGACTCTATGCACAGGCAAAACCAAGTGAAATTTGCTTTATTTGTAAGTCCCCTAAACAGTACAAACACACCTTTCAAACCACGGCCAATTTTTTGTTCCAATAAATGTGTAATAAATGTGTCCAAACTTTCAGCATCCTCACAAAATGCAGTGGAAAATATTTAGAATTTAGAGCTGTGTCACTCAAACTTATACTATCAACAAACATCCTGGTAGCTAAAGTCAGGCAAATGTTTATGTGACTTAGAATCAAGCTTTCAGATCAATACAGCCTGTGTGACAGAGGAGTGACAGTTATTAATCAATAAGCATGGGAAAGCTGTTTTTGGAAACCAGCAGTATGCTGGAATTTAGATGAAAACATAGAAAACAACAATTTTAAAGTATTTTGTCCCAAGATTATAATTCAGCTTCTGAAAGGTGCTCTTTCTTGTTCACTTTTTTGTTTTTATTGTGCATCCCTGAATGGGTAGTGACATCTATATCTGTGTAATGTGCAAAGAGGAGGCATAAAAATGGCATGGAAAAAGTTCTCTCTGACTTTAGGGTACCACCCCCCCTCCCCCTTCCAGGGCTGTTTCTCAGCAGTAGCTGTAAACACCCTGATGCTGGTGGTGGGCTGTTTATGGTGCCCAAATATGATGGATTTCTTGACCCTCCCCTCTGTCATGCAGAAATATCAGGTTGGTAAACGATCCCCACATTTACTGGAAACATTTTTCCAAGTTATTTGCTAAAGCGATCCAGCTATAATTGCAGCAGACTTGTTTAATCTTGGAGAAAAAAGTTCTTCTTATCTGTGAATTCAATGTTTTTCAAAAAGCATCAATATTTCCTGAGATCATTCACTTAGATACCTGAAAAGACAGCTATGTAAGAAGAGGGAAGGACAGGATGACATTGTGGTTTGTGTGCTTGTCAGTACTAACTCCACAGAATCAAGAGAAAACTTAGAGTAAGACAAGTTGGTAGAAACGGAGCATTTATTGCCAGAGCAAACCAAGGTTTATGTAGCCCATTTCCTGTTTTATGACAGACTCATGTCGTGGGTCTGGACCCTTTATTTTAATTACAAAGTGCATTGCTGCCAGCACACACCTGAACCCAAACCATGAGGCTTTTTAGCAGGGATGGTTGTAGGTGTCCTGCATGATCTGGAGGAGAGAGGATGAATGAAGTCTCGAAGGGGTCTCTTTCTTCCACTTACGGAAGCAGCTTATATATATGTACAGCATACTCCTGGTTCTCTCATGATGTGGTGTCTGTTGTTCATAAACTACTGTAAACTACATGCCCACTCTTCTCTGTTTTAGAGGGTTGTAGGGAGCAGTAAGACTCTGGTAGCTCCTGCCACAGTCTCGGGGGTCCAACACAAAGCCATGGGTGGTCAGGGCACTGGTTTGTGATGTTCACATGCTGAGGTGTGAGAGGCAGAATAGACCAGAGGGGACAGCAGAGCCACCCCAGTCCTGAGCACAGGCAGTGGGGGAGAAAGCCCTTGAGAAAAGTCCTGATGAGCTTTTCAGAGTGAGCACTGGCTGAAGGGCACTTGTAAGGAGGAGCAGACAGTCCCTGTTGTGCCTAAGAAAGAGGAGCTCACATGTTCCTTAAATGCAAGCAGGAGGCAAAGAAACACTGGATATCATCATCATGGCCACAGTTTTTTGACCAACTGCTCATCTTAAAGCAAGGACCTGTTGGTAGAAAATAATTTTGGCAGTAGATATCAGCCCCTCTCTTCCTGAGGAATTGCTCCCTGTGGTTATTCCTTGAAGATATTTCCCTTCTGCAGCCTGTAATCAGACCCCAAAACTTAAAACATTCACAAAAATCAATATCCTCTTCCCAGATGGAAAAGGTCCTGATTTTTACCATAATGCTTTTAGGTCATCATAGTGACAACAGTCCGGTTTGTGGCTTTTAATGCTTTCTTGTTTTCACTTCATAACTCTCTGTTAGATGGGATATGGCAGCTGTGCTGCTTCCCAGCCCCAAACTCCAGCAGTGGTCACACTCACATGGGAACATTGCACTGGCAGCTTAAAACATTTATCATCTGGCAGTTTCCAGTTTTCTGTCCTTTCTGAGAGCTTCTGCTCAGGCTTGGACAGCCTCCAGGAGAGACTCTGCAGTGGTGAACTGACAAGATTGATGGCACAGCATGAGCTCAACCCCCTCTTTCACAGTCTATAAAACAAACCTGATTCACCTTGTCTCTGTCAAATATTTCACACATATCCCTGTCATGTGTGTGCCAAGTATCTGCTGTGCTACATGCTTTGGAAATGTCTCTGGTCAAAGATAGTGGGAAATGTTAATAGCAATAGGATGCTCTGAAGCCCTCAGGCTTTAAAAGAAACATATACCTTTCCAAGGATTATAAGAGGTGTTTTCTGTGTCATTGTAAAATTAATTTATTGGAAGAAATGGCAAAGAATGGGGCCAGATGATCCCAGCTCTTCTTGGTTTGTCTGTTTATGGGAGGCACTAATGCCACGTCCCCAGTGGCTCAGCCAGGAAGTGCCAGGTTGACTGGCACAACCCATATGCGAACAAATTAGGATTTGTATTAACAACCCTTTGCCATAAACAGAAATGTCACTCTGGGCTTGAATTGTGTAGTGCCTAAGGAGTGTAAAACACAGATACTGGGCTGGTAGTAAAGTACTTACGAGCTTGGACATGTGAGAAGCACGTCATGAGACAGAGCAAAACCTGTTGGACAAAACCCACAGCAAATCCTGACTCTCTCATAGCCCTCTTATCTGCAGGGCTGAGTTTTGAAGCAGAGCAAAACCTAAAATCCCCAGACAATGTAACACAAATTTCCTAGGGAATGTTTAACTAGAAGCCAGGACTTGGGGATTGTCTGGAAATGATAGTGGGCTACAGAGGAATGATAACAGGAGATAAAGGAGGTAACAGGATTTGAGGACGGAACTCTTGCAACATCCCACCTTGGAATCAGCAGGAACCAGCAAAGGTCAAAAGTTCGTGATGATGAGGAGAAGGAATACGACCACTACCATGGTGAAGTAACAGGAACTCCCACCTCAATATTCCTCAAAAGAATGACCACACCTCTGACTCTGCCTGAACTCCGCCTACTATGAATATTATAATTAGATGTCTCAATATTATAATTGTGTGTTGCAACGACATGAATATTTATGTAGAAATGTTGTAATCTCTCATAGAAATTGTATAAATACCCTGATTTTACACTGACTACCTTGGAACTCTTTGTCCAGTGCGAGCTGGGGGTTCCCCAACGTTGCCTTAATAAATACCTCGCTGTATAAAGACACAAAATTGTCTTTGTGCAGTTTCCTATGCCTTTTGGGGCGCGAATTCTCGGCATCAGTTTGCCACCCACTGCCTGAGGCAAATTTGCAGGGCTTCCCAGCAAAGCCCTTTCAACAGCTGCAGAATTTGCCAGAGATGGCAAAACTCCACCAATCTGACTTTGCTATAATAACAGAAGACTTATTTGTGATCTTGTTTGGATGACCTTCATTCCAGGTAGAACTAAATCTATAGCCCCAGTGAATAACTTCTTGCACATGAGATGTTTCACCAGGCACAAGGATAGCAGTAAAATAATTGCATCTTCTTTTTTCTTCTCAGATATATCTATTCTGTCCAAAAAAACCCCAATGCATTGCTCAGGAATGGTGTTGGAGGTGACTGATTCAATAGCTACAAAGATTACCCCAAGCCAGCTAGGTTTCAGTTCTTCACATGATGGTCAGGAAGAGAACTTCCTAAGCCAACAAATGCTCATGGATTAGTCAGATTCCACACTTATGTGAGAATACACAAGGGGAGGGCTTTCCTCAAGTCATCAAATCACATCACCCACCACTGCAGACACCGCATCATGTCAGCTCATCTCCACATAAAATGAGTATGGTCCTCTTCAGCATGAGACAGACAGATGTGTGTGACCCAGCTAGATGCCACCTCCAGTGTGAGCAACACCCTGCACTACCTGAGGGCCTGGGGACCCATTGGGAATTGGTGCACAGGAACAGGCAAGAAAAAACATCCCAGCAGGAAGAAAGTACCCTGTCGTACAACCATGTGTCTTCATTGGGAACAACAGCATCTCAAGGCCTGGTGTATACAAAATCTGTATGCCCACATATAAATGTATGTCCAAATTATCAAGAACGGTGATTGATTATTGGGACGCACATAGAATAATATTGAATGAAATCTTTGTAATAATGAACAGTAGTGCAGAGCATTTACTTTGGACAATGCCTGTGATTGGGAAGAAAGTGCACAATGGGCTGTGGCTGTACCATGTCAGCCTGTGTGTCACCTGAGCAGGTTTGGGCCACCTCCACCAAGCAGACCTTTCAGCCAGTGAGATGCTGGGAGGGGCAGCCATCAGGACCAGACACTAAGCAAGGCACAGAGGGTACCACTGCAGTGAGCTTCCTGAAGCCCAGAAACGATCTGTGCAAATGACTAAAGGCAAGTGGCTGTGCAGGGATATGAGCAGCACTCACCACTGTGCAGCAAAACCAGTGCAGCTTCTGCTTCACCACACATCAACAACATTACAGGCTGCAATCAGTAACCTGCTGCTTAGTCTGTTGTTATTTTCTTCCCCATAAACTTACCACCCCACATCTGAAGACTGCAAGACACGGTGGTGGGGAGCATGGACTCTGCACTAGCCCCAAACTGCCCAGCAATCAGCATCTCAGCTCAGTATCTCTAAGACTGTACACACGCAGAAATGTATATGCATGTGTGCCTATCTGGAAGCCAGAGCTTCCCAAATAGTAATACTGATAACACCTGAAAATAGGGTGCTGCAAATCCAGTAGGAAGGGTCTGCTTTTCCTGCTTGCCCCTATTCTTTCATGTCATAAATGGAGTGTATTGGCTGTTCTCTCCCTCCTTCCCAGTCTTGCAACTGGGAACATGTGCCACCAGCATGGGTGGGGCCTCATACAAGAGCTCTTGTTGACCCAAGGATATACAAGAAAAATGCTGTGCCTTGCTTGCCAACAGGCTTCATCCTAGGCTGTTTCTGACAGGACAGCCTATGTTCCTTCTCCCTTCACTGGATGTTTCCTGTGGTACATTCTTGACTGGTTCAAAGAATTTGAGAATACCTTTCATCTACTACCTAACCATAGAAGGGTGAATATTTCAGCCTTCACAGCAAAGGGAACACAGCCATCAAATTTCCTGAAGGGTGTCAAACTATCTTCATGTCCACACATATTAATAAAGTAATGCTTATTTAAGCATGAAATGCAGCATCAAGCTGTAAAAACTAATCAGTTTAGTGCAGAACTGCACAGCTTTAGCAGGAGACATGGAGGCTGTGCATGAGAGAAGGCATGTTTTCAAAAAGGATAGGAAGTTCTAATTTTATGATCAAATAGTACCTACCATGGCATAGTGTCACTGCTTAGATATTGCAGAAAATGGAAATCCAGTTTATTCGCATAGAAATATGTCAAAGTCTGACATCTTAATTTGAAGACAAAGCTGCAATCCAGAAAAAGGTGAATGCCCCATGGCAATAGAAAGTATCTTACACAGTACACAGAGTTTGGAAAAGCATCTTTAGTCACTTAAACTCTGTAGAGAAAGGAGACAGCAAAACAAAGAAAAAAAAAAGAAAGAAAAATATTACTCAGGTAAGAGAAATAGGAAAAATTGCACTTATCAATGCACTGAAAATAAAATCATACATGGAGAGTCACATCTGACTCTGAAAATGATAAAGTTTGGGGCCTTAGAACTGTTAATACCATGGTTAGTTTAAAATAAGAGAATCCCTCGTAAGTTACAAAGGTAAAACTAATAGTTCCGTTTGTTGCAATTAATAGGACATTCACTAATGAGGTTTCTGGTCACAGATAAATAGGTTTTAAATTCAAAAGAGAAAAAGAGAAATCCAAAAGATCGGAAATAAAACTGACTCGGAATTTTCAAAGACAGAAGAGAGAGATGCAAATCTAATTTAGTGCTCTATACTGCATAAAACTGGCCAAATTATTTTCATCAAACTGATTATGATGCTGTAAGTACAAAAAGCATGGACATATACCATTAGTAGTTCATGAGAGTCCAAATAAGATGCATTCAGGAATGTCACTAGAAAATATAACTCATATTGGCACATATTGCTCCAGGGCAAATGAATGCTATGAATGCTTAACCACTGTGCTCAGCATGGGCAGCTTTGCTCTGAATATGTTCTGTTGCATGTGCTCTGCTCTACATCTCCATGTAACTGTGCCTTTCTACAGTTCTAAAAGATCATATAATAATTCGTCACATTGCTTTTGCACATTTTTTTTACAGAAATATTAACTCCGCTGTGATTTTTTTTGGTAAGCCTGGAGACTTTCTTTTTCCTCAGCTAATGATCTTTTTAAAGACTCCAGCTCTAAAGAAATGTTTTCAAGGCAGCTCTGCCATTTTCCTGCACAGCAGCTCAGGCACTAAACTACCTGTGACATGCAAAGTGATGGCAAACTCTTTCTCCAAACTTCATCCCTAGCTTCTGAACTTTTCAGGCAGTTCCAAAATGCCTTTCTTTTTATTAGGAAGGCTGTAATTACTATCAGAGGGCAACCTTTGTTATGACATGAAGAGAAGCACTCCAACTACTGTGCTAAACATTAGATGTTCAGCTGAGTGACAAAACACTATAATCAAAGCCCCACAAGTGAATATCTCCTTCAAACAACCTTCACATGTGTAAGTGCTAAAATTTCAAATTGCAAGGTATTTGTTAGAGCACAGCATAGGCTTGTGAAATGAATGTCTTATTTTGCACATATTTAGAAAAAGAGAAAGCTGAATAACCACTGCTGTGTGTCGTGTTCCTCCCAGTCTGGCACACTCTCCCATGAAAAGCAAATAGTGGTGGTAATGGCACCCCAGGGACGGAATGTTTCTCTGCGTGTGGTGGGGAAGTGCAAAGGTTAAGCAATATTTTTTACTTTTAAGTAAAAAAATTAATATGTTAGTATTTCACAAAGGTGTAGCATTTACCTGCTCTCACTGTTTGTGTAAACTCTGAGAATTTTTTTGTATTTTCAAGTGAAAACCTTCAACCTGTCTCCATAGTTTCTGGTACATTCCTCTATGTTCCCTGCCTACATTTCACAACACCACCAGTAAATGTTGCTTTCGTGCCTTTGGAGGAATCATTCCCATCAGGATTGCTTTGAGCAATACTCTGTTGTGGGAAATGCTCCTTCCCCAGGGTGCATGGATGAGCCAGGAGTGTGGTGTGGAGCAGAGGGCAGGACAGTGTGGTGCTGCTGGGGGGGATCCACAGCAGGTCACAGCTGCTCAGCTCCACCACTATTGGTGAGCAGTGGGTGGTGGGAACTCAGAAGTGTGGAGAAGAAACACAGCCCTGAGAGTTTCCCTCTGGGCAGGGAGGAGTGGTCAGTAATTTTAGCTCCCTCATCAGCTCCCGCTTTTCTCCAACAGACCGATAGTGGCAAGACAGGAGAGACAACTGCTGTGGAGACCCAAGCTCTGGCAGTCCCACAGGCTGAGATCAGAAGGGATTTGTTCTGAATTACTGTTTTATCCCAACAAGTGATTTAATGAAAGCCAAGCTGTCTTCCTCCTTTGTTAATGCCGAGGACGTGTCTCTCCTGTGTCTTTGTGTTACGCTTTGCAAGCGTTCTGGAGCAGAACTGTGTCTTTGTTGTAGCTTGTGCAGTTGCAACACATCTTCAGAGATAGCAAAACAAATCATAATAATATGGTAACTATGGGAAGCTGCACTGTTGCTGTTTGACTCATTAAAAACGAGTTCAGGCTCATAGAACTCTAGTTCCTCATACTTAATTCAGATTTTCAGATGGACTGAGTTATTTTTGTATCCTAAACATCAGTTTACCGTCTTCAGTGCTGAACTTTTTGTTACTATTCAAAATATGTAATTCTCTGTTTTGTTTTGCTCACAAAATGCACAAACTAGATTGATTCAGATTTCTAAGTATAGAAATATTGATTGTGATGAGGTAGATAATTTTGATAGTCATAGTTTGCTTGCAGAAGCCTTTCCTAGCATCACTGCCAAATAAGACATTTTTTCCTCTAGGTTATGTTACAGTGTGTGCTCAGTTGTCCCAGTCTGTGTAATTTGTATGAATGATGCATCCAATATGTGGCAGTTCGTTGGCTCAGATCTGTGTTAGCAGGGGGTTAATGCTTATTTGTGACCTTTTTAAATAATACAGAATAAGGAAATTAAATAAGTAAAGGAATTTTTTTAAACTCTTTTTTAATTTCTTGCTTAATTTCTTAGGACATATTTATGTCTTTTAGTAAACCTATGGTTGTATTTTTCTTTGCTATCAATCAACATTGTTTTCATTCAGAATGTGATAGTATGACTCCATGTTTTAATATTGTATATTACATATTACAAGTGTAACATATTTACTCTGTGTGCTCAGTTTCATCACCCCTTTTTGTCTTCCCTCTTCAGGAGTAGGAATCTATCATTATCTGTTCCATCATCGTGACGGAAATAGGAAAGCATTTTATACTCACAGGTAATTTGCTGTACAAATCTTTATGTGAATGTAATATCTCTATGTGAGTGTAAATGTATGTGTAAAATTTAGGTAGCTCAGGTCAACTCATAGGCTTGTCCCTCTAACAAGAGTTTAGTATTTTCCTTAAGTTTAATTTATTCCAGTTTCAAAAGTCTCCCAGTTACAATTTCCTGAATATATCTGTGATGGGGGTTTTTTTTGTTTGGTTTGGGTTTTTCTGGGGAGAGGCTGTCGGTTTTTTGTTTGGTTGCTATGTTTTGGTTTGGTTTTACCCTCAGTGGTATTACTACAATTCCAAAACTAGATTAGTGCAATCAGTCATTTTCCAATTGAGGTAAAAAGTTACTGAGCATACATGACATCCAGCTTCACTGATTCATATGTATGAAAATTAGCCCTTAATTTATTTAAATAAATTGTTTCTTTTTAATATTATTATTGCTTATATATATGGCTCCTGAAAGTGGACAGAAGATGGGGACACTGCAAACCCGTCACAAGACAGAGTCAGGCTTCAGGTGTAGCACAGAGCAGGAGCACCACATCACATCTATGGCCCCAGAGCTACTGCCATTCCCTTTGATGCATGGAATCGTAATTCCTCCTTGTTACAGATGGCAGAGGGAATAAATACAGTGCACAGCATATAAATCTAGGGTTTGCTGGTCCATATCTTAGGGTGAATAGTCAAAGCATGGATCCAGTGCTCCGTTCCATATGGCACCCTCTTTCCCATTCTAAGAATGGATAAGCAATAGGAAACTGAAAATTTTTGTGTTTCACGCCCAGGAACTTGATTGCTGGCACAGAAAATACAGGGGAGGACCACTTTCTGCTTACTTACTGTCTTAGAGAAGTGAGTACAAAATCTAGCCTTCTGTTACACTTTCAGTAAGGAGACAATAAAGCATTTTCTTTTTTTTTTTCTTTTTTTTTTAATTTCAAAACACATTGTCACTGCCCAGAAAAACCAACAACCCCATACTGGAAAATAGATAGCAAAGACTTATAACTCTGTTAGTATCTGCAGTAATGCTGCAAGGAGCAGGAGTATTTTTTACTCTCAGATGAGTTATTCCTTAGCAAAGTGGATGGCTGAAGACTCCAGAGAATTATTTCTAAGTGGGTTTTTCTTTCATTTCTTTGTCATGCAACTGCCAGTCCTGCCAGTGAATAGGAATAAGAAACAAAAACACAGTATTGCTTATCCAGTACTATAAACCATCTCTCACATCAGTCAGTACTAAACACTTATAAAGATGTTCTTACTGCTTTTTCTCCTATTTGCTGATGAAGTATCTCCTTAGCTATTATTCAGATTCCTTTTGTGAACCACATGGAAATTTTTACTAAATGTATGGGTATCTGAGCCAAACTAATGCATTCTTTTCATTATTTTCTGCAAAGGGTGCCTAAGGATGCAATCGACTTTTCAAAAGCATTGGAAACCACTCTGCAGTGAGGACCAGAAACAGAGAGAAATAACATGGAAAACCATGCTTAAGAGCATCTTTTGGCAATTGCAACCTGCAAGAAAAAACAGCTCTAATTTTAAATTTTCTGCCTCTCAGTTTCATCACTTTTCTCCTGAGTTCATTTTTCTTAGAAAGGGTGATCTCCATAGATCTCTTTATATGATTTGCTTCCTCCTATCTTTCATGTTCCTTCTTTGTCTCCTTTCTCCTTTTTGGTCATACTGATATTTTGTAACGACTCCTGTTACTGAAAGCATAGAATCTACCCATTATAAGCAAATGAGTCAAGCATGCCTGTAAATGACAGATGAAGTTGAGTGAGATTTGAGATTGAGATACTCTAAAGGATGCTGTCAAAATATTTATGACATGGGAAGAGCGCAGCTGAAGCATCAGATTAGTATTGCTGAGGATTGCGAAGAAAAACTGAAATGATTTTACCAAGATATGTGGAGTATGGAGGATGCACGTTGCCACTCAGACTGTTTGTTTGCAAACAGCAGATTGCAGAGTCATTGAGGTCTAAGTAATTGCAGCTGCCAAACCCTCTGAGGAAACAGACCTTCTTCAGCACTCCATCAAGTTTTTAACATCTAGATAAAAACAGTCTTAATTGGTCAGGTCTATGAGAGAGCGAATGCAGTATGTAGGGAGTAATTAAAGCCAGGATGTCAAGTAAGAGATATTCCAGGTTTTCCTGATTATCTTCAGTGGTAAAAATCACATGAAGCAGACTACTCTTCTGGAAGTATTTCATAATAACAAAAAGTCTGGTAATAGATATATTATGATTAAAAGACCATTTGATTACGCACCTATATTTTGTCTAGCACAATAGAACTATAATTATTATAGAATAACATCTAGAAACTCAACTTACAACTAACAAATATATTACTGGCATTTGGACAAAATTTTTTCCAGTTTTATAAAAATTCAGACTCCTGGTGCCAGCACAGACATGAAGATTGAATCAGCTTCTGGATTTTTGAACTGAGCTTGCTCTGGTACCTGGTAGGAGACAATATTTCCATTATAATTTTTTATAGAGAATAACAGAACAATGTTGTTATTTTTCATTTCTACATGAAGAGTGCCTGATATAAAGGGTAGTTATGCTAAACTGGGAAGTATATGGCGTGCTGAGAGTGGAGAGTGTGTGGTTCAACTTACCACACTGGCTGTCCATGTGTCAGGTATCCAGACTAAGCCAATGAGGTAAGATTTCTTGGTATTTAGAGAAAAAAAAATAAATGCATCTCTGGAGTCACAGACGTCAGATGCATCCATGAGGCATCTTTAATGTAGGTATCTTCCAATTTGCTAGGTGTCTGAGATCCCACTATAATCCTATAGTCAATGGGGAACTACTCAAAGCCTCCAAAGGAATAGAGAAGGTGACTCATCCCATCATACAGTGGACATGTTCATCTGCGCAGTCAAGAATCACGGACTCTTTTGACTAAGAAACTGTCTAAACATAGGTTTCAAGATGTTTGTGATGCCCTGAGATACCCTCCTGGTCTCAGCAGCTATATACAGAAGAGCAGATCTTTCCTAGATCATGTTTTGTCCTCGCTTGGGCCATGGGCATGATGCAGCTATCCTCAATCTCTACTGGCTACAGTGTTCAGCCACCTTCCCTACATATGGACACCTGCCTTTGCAGAAGAGGTGTCTAAATGTGAGCCAAGTCCCAGCCTTTGGGCCAAATTCATCCCTCAGATAGCCAATGAAGGGGCTGAGATGAATTTATTGTGCTGCCAAATATTGCTTTGAAGTCTTGCACATAGCAGAATGAATAACAACTATTTTTTTTTTAACTTCAGTATTGCCACTTCCCAAAGCACTTCAGATCTGCTGAAATCCATTGTGCTGTGCCGACTTATCAGCAGTGAATTTTGTGATTCAATTACTTTGATTAATATAAACTGAAAAGCTCCTGTTCATGTACAAGGTTGTTATTGACAGAATATTTGCTATTAAAATGGGAACCAGCCCTCAGCTACTGCAGCATATTTGATTAAATGAGAATCTGGATAAAATAGAGACATGTATTTGCCTTGGTAGCTATGTAACAAGGAAAACTATCTGGTCCACTGCAGGACTTTTTTTTTTGAAAGAGATATAAGCCCAGTCTTAATCTCTACTTTATATTCCTGTGAAAGCATTACTTCTTGCACCTTTTATAGAATAGAATAAAAATGCCCTGGCGTTTGAAGCCCACTGTGTGAGATGAACATATGCAGATATCCAGATGCTGTGCTTTAATATGTCCATATTTTTAATAGACTGCCATTTCTAAGATCAGGTATGCTAATTGCAAGCTGTTCTGAACATGTGGAGACTGTTCAGTTTTACAGCAATTCAAACAATAACAGGAACTTGTAATTGGGTGTCATAAAACAGAATGGGCCATTTGGAATGTAAAATGGAAAGAAGATAAGGGGGATGGCATTTGTCACTGGTAGTTGTACTTTGTATATCAGAAAAACTATGTTTTGCATGTTTTGCTCAAGAAGAATGAAAAGCACAAGGACACTTTCCCCTGCTGACATGGCCAAGTGTTTCCTTGGTGTTCCTTGGGCTGGACTAAGAGAATCAGTTCCCCTGACTCTGGTGGAGTTGAAGTATCCAGTTTTCACTACAGCTACAGGCAGAAAAGCCAGAACTACAGTGCTGACAGCCAATGCAAATACATGCCTTGGTTTGTCAAACTCAATCATATTGGCCTGTTTCTCATACAAAGGACATAGTCTGGTAAAAACAGGAACAGAGCTGTCACGTAGAAACATCACTCAGCAACAGGACACTGCTGCACCTTACTGAGAAATAGTGTAAGAAAAATCTTAATTATGCAACTTTTGAAGTTTCAGTTTCTTCTCATGAACCGTAATCTCTTTTTCAGCTTCATTCTTCTCTAGAAAAGGACTTTATGAGGATTGATTACACTTCCATTTCAGCAGGTTTTGGCCACAGGAGACCTTATGCTCATTCTGCTGGGCTTAGTCCTCCCTCAGTCGCAGCTATGGAGCATCATCTGTCATCTGCACCTTCCATGCACAGAGGTGGCCACAGCATGCAGCAGCCATAGGAGCATGGTCAGCCCTTTTCTTGCCTTGAGGAGTTTCTTCTGTAGTGTGCATTTGAAGAAGGGAAAAAGGCAGGGGTTTGTACCACCTACAGTGCAAAACTCATGCATGAGAAAACCAGACCCAGTTCTCTTATTTATTTGTGTTTTAGGTAGGAGGAACTTGGGGACAAAAATTGGGCTGATGCAATTAGACTGATGATTTTAAAAAGATATATGCAAAATTTGCAAAGCAAGCTCCTGAAGGGCTTTGATTGTTTATGCCCTTTGTTGTGCCATTCAGCTGATGCCTCATCTGAAACATGCCTGTCACTAATGTTGATGCAGAAAGAAACCAAAATTGCTCCTGGTAGTCCTGATAGCTCAGAGGTCAATAGTATGATCATAAGAGAAGCTTCCCTGATGACAGAGAAGTCTTAAACACAAACTAATTCCTTCCAAGGACTCTTCAGGTGGAATTCCCTTTTCTGTAAATGTGACACTAAACACTAGCTTACCTTTGCTCCAGATAATTAAATATTGTCCTCAGTCTTCTAAAGTACTTCCATCCTCCACAAGACTTCTTTCTTTTTCTTTTTTTTTTCTTTTTAACTTTGTTTTTCTTCCTTTTTTTACACAGTATCAAATCAAGCCTGCGAGCATTAAGATTCAGAGTTTCTAAAGCAGCATTCACTGAGAAAAAATAAGATGTAGAAACTTCACATCTGAGCTCCTTTTCTAGTCGATGGAAAGACATAGACACTTCTGGAATGTGATTCATCTTACCCTAAAATTAGGTCTCCTAAATAGGACAGCTGAATTGCACTCTAGATTACCTATTGCTCTCCTTTGAGTACAAAGCGAGCCAAAGGCGTTGGGCTCAGATGCAGCTGTCGAGAATGTGAATGTCTAAAGCCAGGTGAGATGAGTCCCAGTCACAAATTCTGAAGTGTATTTGCATAGACTGAGCAACTGCTTCTGACATGAGAATGAAGAATAAGATGCCCAAATCTTTCATCTGTGTCTACTGCAGCATTGGAGAACTTTTTGGTGAGGTAGCATTGCTTAGACTTCATTCTTTTTTGAACTTTCAAGTACAGCTACGAGGCCAGTTCATGGTGAAAAATTTATTTGTTGAATTCCATCCTGTATCTATATGTTCAGAAAGAATATCATGGTTGTCTCAGATGTTATCTGGTATAATTCGTTGAATAATTTCTGCAGCACTCTTAGTCTGCTGTTTGCTCTGCTTATGAGCAGTTCATTTTCCACACTGAAAATTTCATGCTGCTTCCATTTTTTCTGAATTAGGATGATAGGAGAAAACTAATTAGTTTGATGAACACAGATGGTGCTTTTAAATTATAATAATAATTCTCAGTTAATAGCTCACTTTCCATCTTAAGAACTGTGTATTTCTTAAACACTGGTTTATCTTGCAATTAGGTCATGTGAATATCATCATATCAGTTAAACTGTGTAACTTAATGCCAACTGCTTCAGTGGTTTGCCATAAATTCTACTCATTGTCCTTTCTCTGGTGGGTATCTGCACTGCCAAAAGGCTGTGTTTGATCAAATGGACATTTAGGAGTGCAGCTTCCACAGTTATGCTCAGCCTGCTCAGAAATGCAAGTACAAGTTAACCGCAAAGTCTGTGCATCTTGGGTTTTTTTAAACTTAAATTATACAGTTCACATCCACATATCAAAATTATCAAATCCAGTCTATCTAACTGCAGACATCTAATGTGCTGCATTTTAAATACCAAAGCAAACCAGTTATCCTAAAAAAAGATCTGATATTTCCCATACAGTCAGTGGTGAGATGTCTTCAAAGAAAGATCCTGTCTGCCTGGATTTCTGGAGAAACTTATTCACTAGGCTTCTAAAATGCAGACACAGATAAGGTATCTAAATTAGGTTAGCTGAATCCTATTCTTTAAGAATCAGTGTTCCCACTGGACTTAATGGAAATTCAGTCTCTTTACAGTAATTAACTTAAGAGTTTAACCCAAGTCCCAGAGGAAATTGTAGCAGAGCTTGGAAAAAGAGTCTGCCAGGTCCAATCTTAGGGCTACACTCAGTTGCCATACCTTGGCATCTGGTGCCCTTTGGTGTGCCTGAGGATGCATGGTTGTAGGTGTGACAGAGACCCAAGACCAAGGTCCTTCTGGACTGAACCAAGAGGAGTACCCTCAGTCATCTCAAAGAATGGCAGGTGCTTTGCCTATGCAAGTTTTAACTGCAGAATTTGAGAAGGTACATGTAAGGTATTTCTGGGTTGAAGTGCATAAGGGCGTTTTTAGCTCATACAGAATGGCTTTTTCCTTTCCCTCTCGATCAAGTTCTATTCACAGTCAGTATTTTCACTCTGTGCCTCCACTTCCTCAGGCATGTGGTATTCTTATTTTAATAAGAAAATGCAGGAAACTATTTTTACCTGTTCAATAATTTCTTTATCATAAACCAGCAAAAATGGCAGTTTCTTTCATACCAGCCTTACTGGCAAATTTGTGATTTCTTTGCTCTTCACTAATACATCTGATAACAAGGTATCTTCTATATCTGTATTAATGAACAGTAACAAGAGCATGTTAGAAATAGGGTCACCTCTTGCTTAGGCCAAAGGTCTGCAGGATAAGGGTTAGTTCTTCTCATTATTTTCTTGTACAATCATGACTACTTTCCTTTTTGATCATGGGTGAATCATTTTTATCTGTATTTCAATTGCTAGCAGTAGGTCAATATGAGAGGAGAATGTCACAGAGAACCTTAAACTTTAAGGGTAAATCCAAGCTGTGTTGTGTCTTTGTGCTGTGCAGATGTACCATCTCATGCAAAAGCTGCTTGAGTTAGCACAGCATGGCTTAAGGCCATGTAGCCAGCTGAGTTGCTTGCACAGATGTGGGTAAGTGGAGACCACCTCCAACCTGCCTGCACCCTACAGGTCTCCCCTGCCTTCCTTGTGCAGAAAAAGTCTGAGTTTCTGAGACCACTAATCCAGTGCCATTCCCTAGACTTGCTGCAGCCGGACATGTCTTAGTGATCAGGTACCAAGACCTGAAATCCATGCTCACTGACAGCAGCCAGTCTGGGCTCTGTCCACTACTGAAAGAACTCAGGTAGCTCAGCGTAATACAGGATTAGGTCAGCGCCTAAAACAGAACTATTTTTCTCCCACCTTCCCAGCCCTCTTTAGCTCTGTAGGTATCAGCTATTATGTTTTAATAACTTTAATAGCACTATTGTTGTTCTTCTTTAGCAAGGAAAGAAAATCCGTAATCCAAGCTGTCTAAAAATTGCCTGATAAAATGTTTGGAGAAAATTGCCACCCACATACTGTATTCCTCTGCAAGGTATGGGAGCATTCCCAGCACTTGTACAAGATGAGAGAACATGTGTGTTTAAAAATGCCAATACTTACGTTTAAACGTAAATATACTAATGCAGAAGGAAAACTGGATGAGGAAGTGTTTACACGTGATTTTAAGCTGCTATCAGGGTAGACATGCTAGTCATTTAGCTTTTCAGACATGAACCTCGAACCTTCCTTTTCCTTGTACTTCTTAATACTTACATGAAGTTGCAAAAAGAGGAAAACTATTTACTTGTACAGAAAGCAATCAGACTTGCAGAAGCCAAAGTCTTGATACCCAAGTATGTGACATGGAACATTTCACCTTGTATTTTGGTACTCTGGTAAAAGCATTCTGATTTTCTAATTAGAATAAGAAGTGTCAATGGCAGACCACTCTGAATTGATCTATCTAGATAAGGATTTTGGATATTTTCCTTTAAATACACATATTTGAAAACACTGGATTCCATGTTTCTGTCCAACACAATGGTGCAACACTACACATTTATGGGTCACTACTATGCAAATGGGTGTGAGTTCATATGCCCATTCTAGTGCAGGTCTGGGTGATAACAGAGAGAATTTCAGTCCTAGTAATATATTCATAGCTCTGGCCATTAGGACTGACTCGTAGCATTAGTTCAGCTAAAAGTAGCTATTATTTCAGAATTACAGACTTTCAAAAGCAAGTATTGACCCCTAAAAATATGACATTTCAAAAAGCGTAGATTTTTGATCTCTAACTAGCTGGAAACCAGTAAAATATCTCTAATAAATAACCCTGACAATTCTAAGGCTTTTCCCAAGGACCCTGTCTCTGATGCATCCCAAGGCAACAGCTGAAATAAAGCAAATGCCATTCACTTCATTCTTCGGATGGGGAGAAAGAAGCCTGGGGTAAAAGTATTTTGTGTTGCCCAATATTGCTACAAAATGATGGGTACATTTCTTGTGACTGGAGAGGGGGTCTTGACTTCCATTCCTGCCCTTCATCCCTGCCCAGTTGCTTAAATTGTAACTAAATCGTCAATGGGCAGCAACAATCCATGTTACATTCATTTCAGATATTCAGTGTGTTCCAAATCTTGCTTACATCCAGTATCACTTCCCTGCAGCAGAAAGGAGCCCGAGGACATCTGAGCTATTGGCATGAGGTTGACTAAGATGGCAGAGGGCTGATGGGAGTTCTGTACCTTTCTGGAACCTGGAAGTCAAGCAGGATACAACTGAAGCATCTAAAATGGCTCCAGGTGCCTAAATGTGGGCAAGTGAACCAAGTCTTGAAATTCAGTAGAAATGAGAGATGGTCAGTCAAGTTGGCAGAGCTTCACCCAACTTCCCTTCAGAGTGTGACATCTGATTTGAAGAAGATTGCCACTGTGGTTTGCTGTGGACATAAATCAATAGAGAATCCATCCCTTGATTCCACCAGCAGAGAAACAAGGATGGATATTGCTTTCTCAGTCTACTTTGAGAGCATCAGACCTCCCTGGCATCTTCTCAAGGCAGTGTGAGAAGGCATTGCCTACCACCAAAAGGATTTCATCTTGTGAAGGTGGCCTGGTTCTACCCACAACTGAGTTCTCTTTCAGTTCTACCACACTATGCATGAATGACCATACCTGCATGAATGACACTGGGAGAAGGAAACTCTTTCTGTTGGTCTAAGTTTCACAGAAGCTGAATGGTTAAACCATCACACATGCAAACATCCCAGGAAATGGGATCAGAAGTGACATTATCAAAGGTAAAAAGGAGTGTTCCTGAGTAACTGCTTACAGTCGTTACCCAGCTCTTTCTTATGGTGGGCTTAACCCAAGACTGCTCATGAACACAAACTTCATTTCAGTCAGCACACTGTAGGTAACATTTGCTTTACATGTTCCAAGAGATCTCCTTCTAACATCTGCTTATGGTAGTTGTTATAAGTTTTATTTATTCAGTTGAGTTTTCTGATGATAACAGGTGCAGCTGTTCTTCATGGTCACCTGTGTCTCACGCTGTTCTCCAACTTCAATGCTTCGGGATGTAAATATTCCCCTCAGTGCCTGGCCAATTGCACAGGACAGACCTGCAGTACCTCTTGGCACTGACAAGGTGGTGGCATTCAGTCTGAGACAAAATATCCCAAATTCAGATGTCTACATGTCTTTGATATGGCAGGATCGTGGCTGTAATCCCATGGCAGCTTTATATCCCCCAGCTGTAAAACAGCCACACTGAGAATATTTCCTAAGGCAGGTACCTCCAGCTTTTTTATACATCAGGGAGATCAGGCACCAGATAAACAATAACTAGATTAATTTCTCACTCCAAAAAGTTTCCTGTGAATAACCATCTACTCCTGCTGTAACAAATCAGTCCTGCCTGCAATGGCAGAGGTTATTCTAAATGAACAGAATTTAGGTAAGCTGACGGTGAATGCTTTGATAGAAATGCAGGGCAACAGTTATCTACAGAAGGTGGTTATTTTTATTTATCCTCCATTTACAGGTTTTTAACTCTTCCTGTTTACTTTCCCACAGCAATTACAATATATGCTGGGATTTACCTTTAATTAAACTAGACAGAGCCTAGGGAATTTGTACTGGTTACTTATAGTTCTGAATAATTCAACAGCTTTTATGCAGTGCCCTTACTGAAATTAGAAATTTGGAATGAAAGTTCTCATATAGCCCAAAGGAGTGTTAAGATTGGAGAATAAGGTTTTTATAGAGGCATTTGTGTGTAAGTAACATAAAATGGCAATATGCCTGGGAACCTGAAAGGTCTAGAAAAAAAAAACAAACTCAAACCCCAATCTATAATGTGACTGAAGTCCAGGAGGTAAAGCACAGGTATTACAGCTGAGGCAATCTTAGAGCCAGCTGGAAGCACAAACAAAACAACTTGACAGTTTAATGGAAATAACTTTTTCAAACACTCCTTGTCTTTGGTTTTCAGACAGCCCACAATATCACAGTGACTGATGCTCTATAAACACCCAGGCACCAAACACAGCTGAGGTTCAGCAATTTGGGTGAGCATCTCAAATGGTTTCATCAAACATTGCTGTCCATGACTTGACTGTCAATCTGGGTAGACTATGTTCATTTGCTATTTTGGCTAGAATCAAAATTTCTAGGCTGTTTTAAAGACTTGAGACAGGTTGTTTTTTCTCTGCTCATTCTTGCTTGAAATCTCACGTCTTTATCGCGAACATAGCCAGATGGACATATGTAACCAACAATTCTCTCAGGTTTTCTTCTATGTATTAGCAGTTTCATCCTGATGTGAGAGTTACGGAAATTTGCCATGTACCTGCCCCTAAAGAAAACTAAATGAGCAAAACATATACATGAATTCATGTGAGTTCACTGGCTTTTGGATACTGTTTGACCATAACTTATTAAAACAAGCTGGTATTTCTATACATCAACATCCGGTCTCCAAGTAGTATTTACACACACACAATGCATTATGTGCTGACTACTATGTTTAGAAGGCAGTTTATGTCCTTCAAATATTATTTGTTTTCTTCAGGGATATAATTTGTACTAATAAATGGCACTATCTGTATTTAAAGGCTTACCTGCAGAATAAATTTCTCTTAACCTCAGCATGACAATTGTATCTCTGTCACCAGGGTGGACTTTGCCAGTGGAAAGTGGAAGTCTGCTCTGCAGAACTGATATTTCTGCTATTTAAACCATGAGTCCTGGAAAGGGCTAGATGGCCTTCTCTTTATGATTTCAGACCAGTATAAAAACATCTGCTACCAAAATATAAACATCTGTGGATAGATTAGAACAAAATCTCAGTTGTCAGCAAACATCTATTGATCCCTTCCTCTGTTTTCCAGACACTGTAAAGCTGGGGCTGTCAGATAAGACAAAATGAATGGGGACTTTTTTTCCTATGCTAATAGCACTGTGAGATTGCAGAATCTTGTCAGCTATTCACTCTTTTTGTTCCTTACATCCTCTGCCCCCCAGCTATTGTTTTTGCAGACTTTGCTATCACTTGCAGTTCTTGGTCACAAGCCAGTGCATGCAAATTTGGCACCTTCATGCAACATGAAGCAGGATGTTGAACCCAGAACCGAAGGCCTGCCTTGGTAACTCCTGTCTTTGGCAGGCAGGAGTGCAGTGAGAGCAAGCTGAGTGTAGAACTGGTATATCCACCACTGTTTGGGTCCACCCGGAATGCGAGCCAGGAAAGCACTGAGAGGAGAATCTCTGGTGAGTGAGCCAGAAAAACTCAGAATATATAAGCCATGTGCTCCTTAGTAGCTGTTACTGTACTTGACTGAGCAAGCACCGTGGTGGTGGGGAGAGTGAGATGGCAGATGCTCTACCCAAGTGCTGAGGTTGAGATCAAAGTAACTGCACTTGGGAACAAGTCCCAGCTCATGTGAAAAAAAAAAAAAATCAAGGTGCCATTGCGTTAGTTTTTCTTTGTTACAGACGGATTTAATAAGTAGTTATCAGGCAGCATTTTCAAGTATTTCAAGTATTAAAACTTGGTATTACTAATGACACTGCTGCTTCCCTTATGCAGTTGTATTAGTATAAGACAACATTTCCTGTATGGGAAGGTCAAGTTATCCTAGTAATAAGCAGCTTTATATTAGAATATCTGTTCTCAAACTGAGAGTGGTGGTAGTACATCAGTGTGGCTTAAAAGTCCTAACTAGAATGGGTAGCGGTAAAAATATGCAGTGCAGTCCAGCTGGTTAACTGGGTAATTCTTCAGTGAATCCTCTCAGCTGTAAATCAGTGTAAGTTCATTTAACACAGAGAAGCAGGTCAAGGAGGACAAAGCTAGAGAACATGAAACAGGAAAAGGGAAGTAATTTTGCTACTCCATTCCTCCTTTGGCAAAGTTTTGAATCCTTGCAGAAGGATGGATGTTGCAGAAGATGTGTTAGCAGTGGCAGGACACTCAAAGCTGCTGCTCTGTGAACAATTGTAAAGGACAATTAATGTTTTCCCTTATGCAGCATATTCCAGGACCAAGACATGACAAAAGAAATACAATCAAATTTTATGATCTGATAAATTAAATGAATGAGAGTGGCACTGGCAGTGAAAGCTAGTTTAGTTTAGCAAAGATTACTGAGGGTTTTGGTCTGTTTTTTCCAAAACACCTTTGTTATTCAATGACTCACCTGACAGTACATTTCTGATGGCCCTCAGCACTGGGCAGTCAGTGTCCTTTTTCTAGCAAGGAATTTGTGTATGAAACCCTGTGGTGTGCTTAAGGAATTTATTGTGCTGTAGAAATGCTGAGACTTTAACACCTGAACTTTCAGAGAGGATTTAGGAAATAAAGCTACATTATCATGCTAAGGTCTGTGCACCACCAGATTTCCTTCCAAAATACTGCTAAAATGAGAACATATAATCTGAGAAAAATAAATAACACAGCTAAAAAGCAAATGGATTCATGTTCTTAAGGAAGAAAAACTTTCTAAGCTTAATCCAGAAAAAGAAATCTATTTTCTTCTAATTATTTTTTATTTTTTGTTTTACTACACTGGAGACTACTAGGAAATTCACTGCTAATTCCAGATAAAATGAATATGTTCACCTAATGGTAAGAAGTGCACTTATTTTGGGAAGTATAAAATGTATACTTCATGTTTTTCACTTAATTGATAAGTTTATTTATGGATCCACAACAAAAACCCCATTTTGTTCAACTGAAATATTACACAGCTGACAGTAAATATCAAGCTTTACACTTTTAAAAAGATACAAAGCTTTCTAAATGTGACAAAAGACAATTTCTTTCCCCAATGCCCACTGTACGTGGGAAGACAGATGAGCAATTTGTGGGAGTAGTGTTTATTTTGGTGATTTTTGCTTCCTCAGGCAGCTGTGACAGTGTTAGCTGAAAGTCTTCAGGGAAGGTGGGGAAAAAGGAGGTGCTGACCTGAGTGATGGATGGGAATGTGATGAGGAGCTCATCAGCTCACCTGTTTTGGACTCTAGGGGGTCAAAGGACATGCACAACATCAGGTTGAATCTCCTTTCCTCCTCTGTTGTTCTATTTGCAAGAGGAAATCAGTGATTTCTGTTTCCTTTTGGAGCAGAGGCTGATTTATTCCATGAGTGTGCAGAACAGATGCAGCAATCTGAGGTGCAGCATCACTGCCACACAATACGTGCCCCAGTGCTAATCTCAGCTCATTGCAGTAACATGAGATATCCCTTTTAAATGTAGAACAGCGGTAAAATGTGAGTCTCTGCAAAGCTGGACCCTGCAACCAGATCATGAGCCTGGCAATGAGTGTGAGGTGGGCTGCAACTTCAGGGATACTGTGCTGTCCCAGGAGGAATTTCAGATGGGTCTTTTCACTTTCATACTCCTGGAATTTCTAGCCAGTCAACAACTGTAACGTGTAGCATCAGTACTGGGATTAGGGGTATTAATTTAATTTGTTTGATGCCAAAGAGCCACTGAAATAATCCACACACCTCCTCTTGCAGACACACACATGAGTTTTGTTTACAAGCTGAAGAAATAGGTGTTATGTATGCAAAAAAATTGCAGGTTACCATGTGGATAAAAGGTATTAGTGTATGAATCATAGGGCCATAAAATACGAGGTTGGAAGGGACCAAAAAGATCACCTGGTCCAAACTTCCTTGGCAAAAATATGGTCTGGACAGTGTGGTCCAGCACGCTGTCCAGCTGAATCTTAAATGTGTCCAATGTTGGGAAATCTATTTCCTTAGGAAGATTATTCCAATGGTGGATTGTCCTCATTTTGAAAATTTTCCCAATAGTGCTTAACTGGAATCTCCCCAGGAGTAACTTGTACCCATTACCCCTTGTCTTTTCCATGTGACTCCCTGGAAAAAAGGATCCTCCAACTTCCTCGTAGCCACCCTTTAAATACTGGATTATGGTGATATGGTCTTCCCTCAACTTTCCTTTCTCAAGGCTGAACAAACCCAGATCTCTCAGCCTTTCCTTATATGCCAGGTGCCCAGTCCTTTTATCATCTTTGCACCCCTTCTCTGGACGCTCTCCAGCCTGTCCACATCCTTTTTTGCATAGCAGGGACCAAAACTGAATGCAGTGTTCCAGGTGTGGCCTGACAAGTGCCAAGCGGAGTGGGATAAGGACTTCTTTCTCTTTGCTGGTGATGTCCCTGTTGACGAACATCCTGTTGGTTTTCTTTGCCACAGCAGCACAACGTTCTCTCATACTGAGCTGCTGTCGCCCAGGTCCCTTCCCAAAGAGCTGCTCCCCAGCCAGGCAGATCCCAGTCTGTGCTGCACTCCTGGATTATGCCTTCCCGGGTGCAAAGCCTTACACTTGTCCTTGCTGAACTGGACAAGGCCCTTGTCAGTCCACTCTTCCAGCCTAATCTTCTGCAGGGTGGCTCTCCTGTCATGTCCTGTCCTGTCCTGTCCTGTCCTGTCCTGTCCTCTCCTCTCCTCTCCTCTCCTCTCCTTTCCTCTCCTCTTCTGTCCCTACTCTTGATTGCCATGCATTCTTGGCTGCTTCTTGCTCATTGCTGGAATAATTTCCCAACTACATGAAAAAAGCCCCCATTTCAATGGTACCTGAATGCATAATTGTAATACCAATAGATAATAAATGGAGATAGTGCAAATATTTGAAGAAAACCAAGATCATCCTGCAAGCAATTTGTGATCAGGAAGAAGAACAAAACTACTACAACAATTTTCTGTATTTAAATTGAGAGAACTCTTTGTGATGAGTTTATGGCAAACAGACAAGAGAATTTCACTTTCTCAGTTATTTGAAATATGCAGCGAGTTGTGAAACACCGTCTGGACCCACTTGTGTTTATATTCTGCACTTACAGTCTACAGAATGTTTACCTTCTTTTTGAAATGCTGATTTGGAAGCTTTTGCATCCTTTGAAAACCAATTTTCTGTCATCAACAAGTAACCCCATACAGCATTCTTGTGGAATACAGCACACATATTATTAGAGTTATTAACTTAAATAATGACTCAGTGTAAGAAAAGAATTTTCCACAATGTGTGTGCAAAAATTATGTATAAGTTTTACTAAAATCACACATTTTGATAGAATGTTATATTTTAGTCTAAAAACCAGCAAGTGCCAGCTTCTTACAATAAAATTTGGAAAATGCAAAAAAAGAAGTTAAAAGCATTATCCAAATTAAGGAATTACTACAGAGGGAATTTTAAATACACTCCATCCTGATACCCATTGAATTGATATGCAGGGTTGGGGGACCATTCTGCTGTGGTGATGTAGGAGAAATCAGTTTCAGAAGAAGAAATTCAGATTTCCCCATTAAAAATCTATTAATGCACAAGGTGCTTTAGTATGTACAGAATTGCCACATGTGAGGTACCTCAGTCTTTGCTCTGGCCTTGCAATTATAACATTTTCATACTGTAAATACCAGATTGGTACTGCAGTGCTGCAGTTAGAAACCAGTTGTGGTTGGAGCACTGAATGATTTATTTTATAAGATTCTAATTCTGCTTTTCATTGCATTCATATATTAACACAAAAGAAATTATTTTCATTGTTGTTTTACAGATTTTCAGCCACTTTTGAGGTTGGAGTCCATGCATGGATTGGCTTCGTTCCTCTCTGATTAATGTAAAGAGCACTTTCATACACGCCTGGTTCCCCAAAGGTTTTATTAAGGACATTCTTTTTGAAAAATGTACTCATGGAGAGCAACTGAAGATGATTCAGGCTTAATAAGATGAGAGGGGCTACAGAGAAAACAAAGGCAACAGCTAGTAAAAATCTTTTAGGAGGATGTTGACTTTTCCTTGTGCCCTTGGGCTGCATGTTCAGAAAGTATCCTTATCTCTCACAAATCTCATCTGTCATTTCTAATTCCTAAGAAAGGGCCTGGCAAGGAAATGTGAAGAATCTCATGAGCATTAGAATTACTGGTGTTGTACACTGGAAACAGAACAGATAATTTTTTTGACAGAAGAGATTGATGTCAGATAAATGCAGTTCAATTAAATAGAAAGTTGCCAAAAAATGAAATAAAAACACTTAAACAAGATGCATCCTTGTGTTGAAAGAAACTGTTTTCATAATATCAAAATATATTCGTCTCTGTAGCTAAAATGTTTAATTGGGATTTGTAATGTCAATTCTTTTTATTTGAGCCTTATTTTGCACTAGCAGCATTGTATTTATAACACAATATCAGAATGTAATATTTAGTATACAGTGTATAAACATTTTCAAAATGTAAAGTTTCAGTGTTGCTAAACTAAAGATTCGGATGTCCTATATTTAGATTTGTTTGACATGTTGCAAGGAAATTTTTAAAATGCAGATTAGTTTTTCCTTCCTCCTGCATCTCAACAAAATGTCAGGGTATCACAAATTCCCAGAAAAATGTGCTGTATTTTGTGCAGGTCTAGTTAAAATTAATTAATGCTAGTCAGTCTTATCAAAGAAAAAGTAGACTTCAAGAGATGAGTGAGGACCAAACAGTAAATGGTTGATTAGTAGATGATTTGTCACAAGCTCTGAAATAGAAACCTCAAGCAGACTGTGAAGCTGGGGAGCAGGGTTGTAGTTCCTTCAGCTATGTGGTGTCATCATTTATTTCTTCATGCATATACATCAGGAATTCATTGCAAAACCTATGAAAACACACAGTACCTGATTTTGCCTTCAGTACACAGCCAGTTTAAGATCAATATGAGTTTAGAAACCAGCCATGTATTGATTAATGATAAATTGTTTAGCATATTCATGGTGCTACTGTTACTGTATAACCAGCTCTGTTCTCAAGTAAGTCAAAGGCAACCCCCCTATTACGAGTCATTGCCAACTGCTTTTAAAACTGCAATCATAAGGTGCAAAGACATTTCCAAATATAGACAATTAATTTCCCTACTGTTTGTACGTATAACACCTGATAATTATGCATTCTGGACACATTTATGGGGATGTTTTCAGTTAACATCTGACCTCAAATGCATGATGGTACCCATGCTTACTGCGAAATAAGGGAAATCTGCTGAGAGATTTGAGCTGTTTTGATAAAACTAGCCATTTTTGATGAGACCAGCTAAATACTGGAGTATTTAGCATGATTGGGATAAAACTTCAGATTTGAAGAGCAGGCAGCATCATGGTTTCTCCTCAGATCTTTATTGCAATCACCAATTTTCTGTCAAGATAGTAATTCTTTAGCTGATCTGTGGGATCAGTGATTTGTGGCAAAGTGTGACAGTGGATGTCCTGACCAGTGGAGAGGCTGCTCTTCCTGGTCGTTCAGTTACTGCATAGTCTCAACAACAGTGCACAGAAGACTAAAGCAGAGATTAGAGAGAACTGAGCGGTTAAAACTGAGTATAGAGCATGTGGGAGATGTTTTTCATTAAGGGAAATTTTAACATTGCTGTCATAGGCTGGGACTCCTTTTTCAAGGTCACCCAAGAGAAGTCAGAGGGTGGTTGAAATCCTCCCATCACCAGAAGTGAGGAGCCCCCTGCCTGTCCTGAAGTTAACCTGTGTTAATCACAGCAGCAATTTGCAGTGAAGCTTGGCAAAAGTGATGAAGTCCTCGTTACTCTTAGGGACAGAACAATTGAAAATGCCAGAGAATGGTAATAAAGAATGGTCTCAGCAGCAGCGTTTCCCATTCATCACTGAACTTCCTTTCATCTTCACAGCCTTTTATTTTTGCTCAATAGGATATCTTGGGTTCTGTAGTCTTGTCTTTGAGGACGCCACTAGTGTGTACAATGGATCTCTGTTGTACGTATCGCATTGTTCGAACAGGCTTATGATTCTACCCTGAGCAAAGTGAATTAGTATGCAAGATGTCAATACTGTGTTAAATTAAACAGCACATAGTAAATGAAAGTCATTCAGTTTAGTAATGTTAAATGATATCTTAACTGAGCAGAACTGATTATTGTATAAAAAAGAATGGATAAAAGGCTTGACTCATCCATTGTCTAGACAAATCACTTAGAAACATGTGGGTTAGCATTAGAGTCATTGAGACAATGTAAAAGCTTATTTGTAATTTGTTTGTCAAGTTAAAAATGTTTTTTGATTTGACTCCTTTTAAGCTATTAAGAAATATGATGTGTTGCCAGATAGCTTAAGGTAAGTACCAAAAAAGCAAAAGACTAGCCCAATGGCAGAAATCAGAACCAGAGTAGGGCCAGGAAGTTATTTCTGACACATCATTTGTCCTCCAGAAAATATAGTTTTCATTGGCTTAAAACTCTTTGTAAATTTGACTCAAATTCAGCAACCATTTTTGTTAAGTAAAGGTAAAAAACACAGAAAAAAAGGAGATACTGAAAGCACTTTGTCAAGGTAGAGTCATACAGAAGTTTGGACTTCTTTTTTCAAAGGCAGCAAGAGTAAGAACATGATCCCATCACTTCTTGAAGCAGTGATTTGAACACCAAGGGAAAGGGAAACCACATTTGATGTTCCCCTTTCCCTGATCTGTAGTGCAAAGGTTTACTGACAAAAAATTGCTTTCATCACCATAAATTTGCATGCTTTAATGCTTCCACTCTATGTTGGTTGTGCAAGTGGGATGCTGCCAATGGAACAGCATATCCTCCTGTCCTGCCTGCCTTCCTGGCCACAGGCAGGTCTGAACCATCACCTCTCTGCAGGAGATGGGGGGAGCAAGCCCAGAGAGCCTGCAGGCTGTGGGAGGCAGGTGTCAGTGAGGTGCTCCAGGGCATCATGCCACAGCCCTCAGTCCTGCAGGATGTAATGAAATCAAATGTCCATGAGACTCCTCCATGGGTATGGTAATTTCATAATTGTGAAAATTGAACTCTGCCTCTGCTTCTGCCTACACACCTTCCTCTCCTTTGTCCGGTACCACTCACTGAAAGAAGGAAAATTATAGCCGTACATACAGGAGCCTGTGACAATTGCAGGCTTTGCTAAAGCCTGTATTTTCCTCCATGCTAGGATCAATGAAAGTATTTTATTTTTTATTCCTGTTTCAGCACACTGATGAAATGTTCTCTGTGGTTTTTTTCCTACAGGTTTTTTTTTACAGCTTTTTCATGCTGGAATATATTACATATATTTTCCTCTTCTTTAAGCACACATATAGGAGTGCTTTTGATCATGTTTACTATGAATTATTTTATTATACGCCTTATTTTGATAAGTGAATATAAAAATATCTTCTATTGGAAAATGATACATATTAAATTGCTACACATGCTCCTCTTTCAAAGAATTGCGAACAACAGCTCAGCTTATACAGAGTATCCTTAATAACTGTTCCAACTCCAAGCACAGCAGAGGGCTGCAGTGTTGAATTTTTTAAAAGGAAGCACATAATAACACATTAAAAATCTCTCCCCCAGCAGTCTCAGAAACTGGCTTTGTGTCTTGGCTGCCAAAACTTAGCAGACAGTCTGCCCATGGCACCTCCTTCTCTGCAACTATAGTCCTGGTCTTTTCTTCAAGGTGATTATTGGTAATGATACAATTTGGTAGCGATGGGAATGTTCACCTTCAGGAAGGCCAGCCCCATCACTTCACCAGTGCCACCACCAAGACCCTCCTACACTCACCCCAGTAGGTTCACATTTCTTTGCTGAGCCTCCCTCACTGGAGCTGGCAAAGCTGCTCCGGGGACACTGCTGAGCAGCAGCACCAATGTGTCATGGGTCCTGCAAGAAATTATATACAGCAGGCCATGATAAAAGCTAACAGTGGAATTGCAGAGGCACACAAATGGAGCTGGGAAATTCCAGAGCTGATGTCACCCGTGCAAACTGCATTCAACCAGCTTGTGCCTCTTCATTATGAAACAGCCCCTAATTACATGAGCACATGCAATTTTTTGGACCTTTGTTATGCTCAATGCATGTGCAATTCTTAATTTTGTAAGTCACTGGCTGTGCAACTGTAAGAAGTCTTGTCATCTTATTTTTCTCTTTTCTTTGGACATGCAACAACATTCAAAACTTTTGATGTCAGTGTTTAAGACCAGGAGGCAGAATTCCAGTCCTTCCTGGAAGACACAGTGATGCTGTAAGTAAGACAAGATCCTTAAAACTTTTACAGCATCTCTAACTCCTGTCCTATTCATGACTCACTGATACACTTAATTTGAACCCAGGTGTTAGCTGCTTATAGTGGAGACTGCATCTTATTTATTTAAAGTCATTTACATTAAATCAGGTATTTGGCTGTTCTCCTGAGTGGTCACTTAAGGCAGGTTTATTTGTACAGGAAAATAGACTCATTAATGTCAAAGTGAAAGCAAGGCAAATTGAAAATTACAGTAAGCTATTACTAGCCTCTTTTGAACTAGAAAAAAGAACCAAAGTAGCTAAGAGAGGGAAAATAAACTGGGAAAGGACTTGTTTGATCTGAAATGATAGCAATGGAGAAATATATAAATATGCTGGAAACAGAGACACATAAAACCAGATATGCAAGGTGAAGGTATGTGGTAAAGTCCAGATACCGACCTCAGCTCAGACATTTCATAACCTATTGCTTTTAACATATCAATCTGAAGGAAGATCACTGTATTGAGAAACATCATACAAAGCAGGGAAATGTATTTAAAAATGTCTCACTTGCTTTTCATTTGATGGACCCTTCTTTTCCCATATCAAGCAATGTAAAAGGCTCATCTGTTGCCAGAAATAGCAGCAGTGGGCAATGAACATGTTTCATGCCAAGACCCCAGCTCCCTCCACTAGCCTGTGGCTACACATACAAGACATACATCAGTGCTGGGACCATGAGCTGCTGCCCTGGCATGACAAAGGTTTCCTGTGGACAGTCAGTGCCCACAGCACTCCTCTCCCACATTGCCCTGGCATTACAGTCCATGAGAGCAAGTCATGCACTGTTGTCCTGCAGATATGCTGGGGAGTGGCATGGGGCTGGTGCCAGTGCTACAGCAGTGACCCCACATCCATGCTGGGAACCACAGCACCTGTGAGAACACCCATGTTTTCTTGATTAGTCAAAACAGATGGCTTTATTGCAGAGCACATTATAAGGATAAAAGAAGGTGTGATTTGAAAATCGATTTTCAATATTGAACTATAAAAGATAAACCAGTATACTGCAGTAGCTAGATAAATTTGCCATAGAGAGTGTGCTGGTCCAGTGGAACTGTGAGGTTGCTGCACTAACCACTAGAATCCACCTTATATTCGGAAACCCTAAAGGATTCTTACAACAAAATCTTTCCCGCACCTCTTACTAGAGCTGGCTGTGGTAAAGTAGTCATAGGAGCTGCTCTGGATGACTTGCTCTTTCTGAAACCCAGAATGATATAATTAATTTCTTCCATTTCTTCCGGATTATCTTCCTCCCATTTCTTACTATTGGCACAAAGTAATTACATGGTGCTTTTTCTACACAGAGCCTTGTGCTACCAGCTGATGAAGCAGTGCCCGTGCAGCTGGCTGAAAGCTTTACACAATGCTCACAGTGCCTGGAGGAGAGAAGGAGGAATAAGATATTCCCATTCCCCACCCTCCTCTAGGTCTCTGACTGACTTTTCTATATTAGATTTTGATCACATTGTTTCATCTTCAGTAGCTCTCCACAGTCTGCATCTAGCTGAAAATAAGTTGTGTGTTACATGCTGAGGTCTCTTGCTGGATCCATCACAAGATAGTATTGTGAGTATCATTTGAAAACCAAATATGACAGCAGAAGAAGTAGTGTGTGTGTGTGTGGNTTCTGGGCACTCAGGTCAACTGACAACTGATCTTCATCTAGTTTAAGAAGTCCTTTTAATCTCCACTACTGATGTTGCTTGCAAACAGCTTATTGGGAATGGTCTCTGATGGTCATGTGATGGCTGGGAAATGTCCATGTTAGGGAGTCAGTCTGGGCTGGATCTGTGCCAGACATGCTCTAGCTGTTTCTTGCTTGGACAGTCATAATCAGGTTCCTCAACTTTCTGGAGCTTGCTGGTATAGACACAGCACTAAACACTTTGTTGATTTTGGAAGGAGGGAGATGTCAGATGGTCCCAGGCACCGCAGGCAGGGCTGTGCTCAGTGCAGGCAGGATCTGCCTGCATCTATGTGAGATTTCCCTAGAACTGGCTCCTAACCCAGTCACAGCCCTTCATGCACCACTACTGCCCATAGCTGTGTGGGGAGCAGCTGGATACATCAGGCAGGAGGGCAGAGGTGCTGGCTGGGATTCAGGGGTGCAGCATGAGCCAGACTACAGCTCTTCTCAGACTGGCACAAAGCCACCCAGGGATGAATGTTCTTTCCCAAAAAGTGGCCAAGGAGGGAGTCAAACCTTCATTACTGGCATCCTCTGAGCACTGCTGTTGGTACAGGTATCCAGGTGCTGGATTGTGGGTGCTCTGTGCCACCTACATCCCTCATGTCAAGCCCAGTGCCTCTGGGGAACCATATTCAAGCTCCACCTATACCTTGTGGACAGATCCCTGTGGGGATCAAGCCCTCCTGGGAGATATTTGGCATCCCTGCAGGGGCTGAAGCCATTTGGTAGGATTACCCAGCAGCTCCCGAGTCCTTCCCTCAGGCTGCAGGTCTTGATGTCCAGCTGAGCCGCCCCCTCCTCCTCCTCCTCCTCCCTGAAGGAGCCTGTCTGAACCACAGCCAAAACATAACACAACTGTCAGCTCGATTGCACATGTTGTTCTCTGAGCCAAAGCACCAACAGAGAAAAAAAATCCCCTCTGTGTTTCTTGTTGAGTCTGTAGGAATTCAATTCAATTCAATTGCCAGCACACATCACTTCCAGCAGACACACAGCACAGCTTGACCTCTTTGCTCTGTCCAGGTAAATCAACAGAACTTGAATTTAGAAACCCTAATAATTGCAGCAAACTGGTCATAAATTAATTACAGGGCAACAATTATCTATTGAAATTTTTAGATTAGAGAAGCTCTCTTTTCATGGATGAAAAATGAATTAGTGAAATAAATTATTTCCTGCAAATTATTCATTCTGCTCCTATCATTTGCTGTTCTGCAATGTCTGATACAAAACATTCATCACGTAAGCCTGTATCACTCTTTTCAGCTACAAAAATGAGGTTTTAATATAATTATGATTTTCCCTGACCATTCTTTGGATCATTTACATTTGCTCAAGTGGATTTAAAATGCTATCAGATCTCTAACATTTCACAGGCACACTGAAAGGTGTAAAGAACTCTGAAAAGGTGCAAGACGAGGGAGAATAAAGCACAAGGATTTTAGCAGCCGCACTAAGTCTTTAGAAGGACTGATCTGGCATTTCAAAAATAGTTTCTTCCCAACCTTTTGAAAATGTGCTGAGATTTATCATTTGAGAGGAGCTGATTTCACCTTTCAAACTGAACAATGTATGTACTAATCCTGCATGCCTATTTTGTAGGGGTTTGTTCTGTAAAATGGGGGGGGTGGAGGGGGGAGGCTAAAAGCCTTTTTGGAAACAAAGATGGTACTTTCTGTGTTGGTCATGCTGAACTCTGCATTGATTTCTTATCCTTACCTAGAGAAAAAACAAAAGGTCACTGGAATGAATCACTGATCAAAGAGAGTAGGATCTGAGATGGTTAAATCCGAGGATTTAAATCTAAGGAACCTGTTTCCCTACGCTGATGTAGCCTGACAAAATTTTAAACCTAACTTTCTCAGAGCTCAGTTTTCTTTTGTAAGATCGAATAGTCAGCAATTACATCTGTGTTTTCCCCTCTGCAAGCATGCCACTGCTATTGGCACCTTAAAGTTTATTTTCCTAAAATCAGGATAAACCATTCATGTTAGTGAGCAGAAAAGCCCCAGTTGGATAATTGTTTATTGATGAACCCACAAAACAGGGTTTTTCCAGGTCTCCAGGGTATTGCTCTTGTCCCAGAAAGCTTGCAAATCTCAGTAAACTTATATGTGCCTTGAAAAAAAATAATCAAGGAACATCTTGTATTACATCCACACTATGCACCATCCTCAGGAGTGCATGAAGGTGACACTGGTCTTGAGATTCACAGTGTGACTCGGGCATAGACTACAAGATATTACCCTTTTCCTGGGACCTGATATTACCTTTTCCTCAGTATGTGATGCTATATGCATACTCCATGTCAAGATGAGGTGTGGTGCACAATCTCTTACTAACAGCTCATAAGCTTCTGGCAAGAGAGTGGAACAGGAGCCCTGTATACTCGTCAGGATCCCCCTCACTGTGTGACACAAGCCTGAGGACAGTGGGCACATCACAGATCTCAGCTTTCTCCAAGGACTGACACAAGTCTAGAGAAGCAAACTGTCAGTTAGATTTGCCACTCTCTATTCCCATCCAATGAGAAGCTTTTCAGAAACCAGTAAATTGGAAAAGATCATTCTGTTGTGGACAGAAACAGTTAACAGTGAAGGTTTTGCTGGACCCACTTAAATGAACTGTAAAGTCAGATTTAAGAATTTAAGAGCATGCATGTGAGTGTCCGGGGAACAAATGTCCATTAAATCCTGGAATCTGGAGAAAACAAAGTAAAAAAAGACATGCTTGTTATTCTACTTCTACTTTTTAAATGCTGGATGTAGCACAAAGCACTACTTCTGATAAGTAGCATTCACTAAGAAATCATCATAGATGTAAACTACCCAAACCTTCCTCAGGCTCAGCTGATTGCAGATCAAGTAAACACATCTAAAACTGAGGACCCAGAGACTTGGGAAATGTGCACAGAGTGCAGGGAAAGTTTTGCTCCACAGCTGCAACAAAAAAATTATGGTCTCTGCTTCTTTGTCAAAGGCACCAGTACAAATCTACAATAAATCTATGTCATGACACAGGACAGAGATGCTCTAGAGTTTTTCCAGTCCCACTGAGAGCAAGATTTATGCCATGCATTTATTCCCAAAACACAGTATTACTTCTGGTTTATGCCAACAGGAGAAAATGTTTGTGTGTCCTTCTGAAGCTCTGAATGACTTTATATACTATTATGCTTTGCATTTGTTTTTTAAAAAATGTTTTTGAAACTCGTTAAAGTTCCTGGCAATAGAGAAACCCATTATTGTACTGCCTGGCAGGCATATAAATAGCTGAGATGTGCTTTCTGTGCCGCTGGTGCTTTGCTGGGTTTCACCAGGAGAGGGTAGAGTTTGGAAAGCACTCCTGGCAGCCCAGGCTCCCTATTGTGCTGAGAAACAGCGAAGGGAAAACAAGCACAAGTTTCTCCTCTGCGTGCTTGCATCGACCGAGTATGTGCAGGAGTCAGCAGATGAACTCTGGAAGACCTTAGAGTAAACAGAAAACGGCAAGACAAACAAAATTCAAAAGCAGCTTTCTAGGGAAATCTGTGGAATCGAAGGGAGAAGCTGCGGCAGTTTCCGTGGGCTCACCACACCGACTGTCGCTCTGAGAACTGTCACTCACTGCACGTTGCATTAATCAGAGCTCGGGATTTATTTCTCTGCCGTGACTTCCAAGCTGTGAATAGATATCACTTTTAGAGAGAGAATGGGACCTGAAAAGACTCTCGAGCACTGAACAGAGTGGTGAGTTTTACTAAATGGTTTCTTCTCTTTCCAGTCTGCTGGAGCTTTCTAACATCCTGCTTGCAGGCACAGTAGCCTGATGACTTGTCTTTTCCCTGCAGCTTGTTGCATACCTCACAAGGCTTTCCCGACCACAGGTTTCTCTCTGTAACCTTCCCCACCACAACTTTGGGTCAGTCTGGTGACATTTGTAGTAGAGCTGGCTCGGTGCTTATTTGCTTTCATGAGAGATTAAAACCACAAAGCTGAGAAGCCAAACAACAGGCTAAAAATCAAACAAAATCCAATACAAATAAAATGGCAGGTGACTGTAGGTTTCCAGACCTGGACACTGATGGATCGGAAAAAAGTGAAGAAATGGAGATTGTAGTCAATGTTGGTGGAGTAAGGCAGGTGTTCTACGGAGATAACCTGAACCAATACCCAGAAACACGGCTGGCAGAGCTGCTCAATTGTTTATCGGGGGGATACGATAGCATATTCTCCCTCTGTGATGACTATGATCCTGGAAAGAGAGAGTTTTACTTTGACAGAGACCCAGATGCTTTCAAATGCATTATTGACGTGTATTACTTCGGGGAAATTCACATGAAGAAAGGAATATGTCCCATATGTTTCAAGAATGAAATGGAATTTTGGAAAGTGGATCTGAAATTTTTAGATGACTGCTGCAAAACTCATCTAAGTGAAAAAAAGGAGGAACTGGAAGAAATAGCCCGAAGGGTGCAACTCATTCTGGATGACTTGGGAGTAGATGCCTCAGAAAGTCGCTGGAAAAGGTGCCAAAAATGCATCTGGAAATTTCTGGAGAAGCCAGAATCATCCTATCCAGCTAGAGTGGTTGCTGTTCTGTCCTTTCTGTTTATTTTGATCTCCTCTGTTGTGATGTGTGTGGGGACCATCCCGGACTTGCAGGTCATAGATGCAGAGGGGAACCACATGGAACACCCAACCCTGGACAGCATAGAGACAGCCTGCATAGGCTGGTTTACCGTGGAGTATGTGCTGAGGCTGATCTCCTCTCCCAACAAACTCCACTTTGCCCTTTCTTTCATGAACATTGTTGATGTGCTAGCAATACTTCCTTTCTATGTCAGCTTGACTTTGACCCACCTGGGAGCCAAGCTGATGGAGCTGAGCAATGTCCAGCAGGCCATCCAGGCACTGCGCATCATGAGGATTGCAAGGATTTTCAAGCTTGCACGGCACTCCTCAGGGCTCCAGACTCTAACATATGCCCTGAAACGCAGCTTTAAGGAGCTTGGGCTGCTCCTCATGTACTTAGCTGTTGGGATCTTTGTCTTTTCTGCCCTAGGTTATACCATGGAGCAAAGTCACCCTGAAACTTTATTTAAAAGCATCCCTCAGTCATTCTGGTGGGCAATCATTACCATGACCACAGTTGGATATGGAGACATATATCCTAAAACAACACTAGGAAAGCTGAATGCTGCCATCAGTTTTCTTTGTGGGGTGATAGCGATTGCCCTTCCCATCCATCCCATCATTAACAACTTTGTCAGATATTATAACAAACAGAGAGTTTTAGAAACAGCTGCCAAGCATGAATTGGAGCTGATGGAGCTAAACTCCGCCGAGGGGAAAACCACAGGCTCCAAAAGTGAACTAGAGGATCTTTCAAGGGAAGGCAAAGAGGGTCCTTTTTATAGCAGCCGGCTAAAAGTCTCCCACAGTGACACCTTTATTCATCTCCTGTCAGAAGAGAAACACTATAGGACCAGGCTTCAAAGCTGCAAATAAACTGTGAACTGTTGTCAGCGCTAAGCTACAGATCGGGACAACCTGACAATCAGCTATTGAAGAGACTCGCAGATCTGTCAGAGTTGGGAGGGAGCACTGCTTTGCTTTTCCAACATGAACATAATTAACCCTATGGCATCCTGTCAACAGTTGGTAAGACTTTGCCATTATTATCCAAAATAAAATAGTAGGACTCCATTGAGATCAGACTGCGTATATTGAGTGTGTTCTGACAAAAGCCATTTGTAACCATTTCAGAGACTGAAAAATCCTTCCTGATGGGTAAATGTTTGATGACCTGAATGTGCAGCATTGCCACATCAGAACTCTGTACCTGTGACAATAAAGAGCAGCATCGCACAGATTGTGTCTTCCAGGCTCTCTTCAATGCCTTTGCAGCTGGGGAACTGCTCCCTAAAAAATTAGAGCAGTCTCTCACTTGTATTAGATTCAGGCTTACAGCAAAATGTTACAAGCAATTTCAGCCTAGAGATACTGAAAATATCAGCATATACTGTGTGCAGAATATTAGACTGAATAAATGGCTTTGTTTTTGTAAAATGTAATTTGGTGCCAACTTTTTGGACAGGTCTCTGTTCCTCTTTCCAGAAAAAAAAAGTAATTTTCAATGGGATGTGAAGCTATATTTTGAGCAGAGATGCAGAACAGAATCAGTGTATTTTAAGGAGCAAATTTGAAAATATTTGTTCTAGCATTTGATTACAGCATGATTTATACAGCAGGGATGTTTCAGGAAGGATTTATAATCAAGTAATTTTTAAAACTGGAAGTTAGCTCATGGTATCTTTAATTTACTTTTAAAGCAAAGGAAGTTTATAGAGGAGTTAAAATGAGTGTTTCTAAATAAGAAACTTTAACTCTTTGAAAATAAGTGTAGAGAAAGTTTCAATAAAAATGGCATAATGTCCAGCTGATTTATGGTAAAAATATGTAGCTGAATGAACATATCACTAAGCTATTTTTAAAAACAGCATATCCCACCCCTACAATAACTACATGGTTTCATAAATGTTAGTTTACAGAAGTATTAGGCTCTAATCAGTACCTTAATCATTAATCAGTGTATTAATCAATAGCTAGTGTGCAGGTACTATTTTTTTCCAAAAGCAAGTGCCATTTATGTAAGCCTAAATTTAGCTGGTGTAACAACTGAATGTATAGGTCTGGTCCCTACCAGAGAAACCCATTGAAATTAGGAGTTATGTCAGTTTGAAGGAGAGGGGAGCACTGACACACAGGTACATTTACATACATTAAAAGTAGGATCCCAGATGATTACAGGGCTAGAGTGGTTGTCCTTATTTATTCCCTTTTATGCTGAGCAGTCCCTCACCCAGGTGAAATGCAGCAGCATGAGCTGTGACCCATCCATGGGCATCTCATGTCCAATACACCTGTGCATGTCCTTGGGACTCTTTTCCTGGGCAAACGATGGGCCTGTGGCATCCACCCCACAGGACCAGTGACTGGAGTGGCACAGAGCTGTGGGGTGGGCTTTGTGCTCTCTCCTAGCACCTTGTTTGCCCTGTTCCCTGGTGGAGGAGTGTGTCTGCTGGTGGGAAGAGCCTTGTCCTGCTGGGAGCAGGGAGCAGTGGTGGTATGTAGGGGCTGGGTAGGTGTGTGTGGTGAAGGGAAACCCCTCCCCAGTGACACCACCTACCCTGTGCTTCTCCTGACATGGAAATCTGTCCCCAGCTCCCCCAGGTTGAAGGCCTTCCCCAACATTACCCCTAACACCTCAAACTGCTCACGCCAGGGACACTTATTCTGTATCCCCATGCTCTAATCCTGTTTCAGACCTAATGTTCTCTTCCCCCACCCTGTCACCATGTCCTGCCTTACATACCCCCAGCAAGTAAGATAATTTGAACAACCTCTAAACCTTTCTATACCTGAATCCTTCCACCAGCATTTGTCCCAAATTCTCTCCTGCCTAAGGCGAACAGCCAATCCAAATAACATCTTCAGTGCAAGCAGCCCTTAACCCCCATCCTCCCTTCCACATCTCAGCTCTTAGCCTCTAGAACTGCTCTCTCAATCCATCTCACCTGCAGAGACCTGTGCCTTGCTTGCCAACAGCCTCAAATTTGCTCCCTGGCTGCCTGGCCAGGACCATAGCCAGCTCTCATCAAAGGGACAGGATCCTGCCCCTTGCACTGCTTAAGGCCTCCAGGTCACAAGTATGGGCTGCAGCCATCAAGAATTGACTCAGCTAGGATGCTGAGGATGGGAGAAGAGAAAAATGTTAGTCCAGTTTTGTCTATCAGCAGGAGTATTAAATGCTACTGACTTCCCATGTGACATGTAGAGGGTGGCTGAGAGTGAATGAAGTTAGTAAAAGCACTTTCCTAAGTGAGAAAAGCACTGTGTAAATGCTAAGTAATATGGTTTAGCACCACAAGTGCTAAATCCTCACTGCCGTGCTTTGCAATTTATTTAACCTGACATGAAATAAAAAAGTAACCTTCTATTATCAGAAATAGTTTTTATGGGCCAATTTCTCCACTGAGCACAGGGCTGTGCCTATGCTTTGTCAGTGTGGAAAGAATTTTGAGACAACCTTGCTGCACTCCAGCCCAGGCTGGTTTTAAGCCATGTGGCTTGCTGCACTAAGGACCAGATTTGTTACATTTGTTGCCATAAGTTATATGTTCTTAAAAGGCTATAGGTTGGAAGGATGGATTCCTGCCTATTTGCCTTGTCTGTGGTGTGGAAACCCCACAGGAGCTAGAGGAGATGTGGGCAGTGATGGAAGGACAGGGCAGGCTGCCAGTCTGCAGCACATGGTGGTACTGGAGAGGAGTAGGGGAAGTCTTACCTGTATTTAACCCTGATGGTAGAAAGCAAGAGACTTTCTGGGTCCCTTGCAGGGACACCTTTCACAGACCAAGAAACTACCACAAACCACTGGCTCTGAAATCAAGGCTGGAGGGAAGGCTCTGCTCCTTAAAGGATAGAGTGAGCTAAGGGATGTTTGTTTTCTACCTTTTTACACAACACAGCAGAGCTGATTTTCCTTTATTACAAGATAGTCTAAAAAAAGAAAAGGATTTTAAAAATCTCAAAGTCTTGTGGATGGAGGGGGAGGGTTAGAGCAGCCCCTTCTCAGAGAGCGACACCCTAAAAAGTCTCCAGTTAGACATAGGACTTTCTTGAGTTCAAGTTAGGACAAGCTCTGAAGTCTTTTCAAAGGGGAAATGGCACCATCCTTCCTGCAGGTTTCATTTCTATGCTCTGGGTGAGATGGGCACAGGCTGCATCCACCCAACCCATCAGCAACTTCTTCTCATACAGTTCTTTATGAGCACTTTGTGGGCACTTTGGCTGAGTCTATACAATGAAATTAATGAACGCAAGGCATTCCCAGTAAGACCATCTCCCAACACATGTCAGAAGCTCTCTAACACAACTGTATCTCAGGGAAGCCCTGTTCCTGGTATTTAATACCCTTCACCTGGGAACCAGGACAGGGACAGCCTGAATATGTCCAAGTGCAGAAAAACCTGCATAAATAGCCTAGATCTCTCCTTATCCCTGCTGCAGAAAGACTCTTCTTTGGACCCACAGGTGTATGAAGGAAAGGGGTCACCCTTCCCACAAGAAATTGGGAGCTCTGGGAAGGAAATGTAGGACTCTTTTATAGGAGAGAATTATAGATAGCAAAACTGAGCTACTGTAATTTTAGTTGACATAATTTCTCATCCAGAAGTTCCTCAGTTCACTGTGCAGATAATTTCAGAGCACAGTGAAGTGCTCTTAAGAAGTTATCCCATAGGACATCTGCCTTGGTTGCTTCTAGAAAACTTCGAATCTTTAAAACCACCTGTAATATATACAGTTAAAACTTGAAGCAACAAACTTTTAGTTCCTAACTAGCATCAACCTCAGCTGTAAATCTACGATTAGTCCAGGTTTGACATCAAATAGCTGCCAGCAGAATCTGATTCAATAACCTTAATTTAATAACTCACCCACGGTTAGATTGCTGGTGATTGCTAAGCTGTAGGTAAAATGAAGCCTGTTTCTTAGCTTCCTGGACACCATAAAGAGTAGAACTTAATAGAGTGGAAATTGCTTTCAGAAGTGTGGGAGATGGCTGGAGTATTTAGTGACACACAGCATTAGTCTCAGGGAAGTGATGGGCATTTAACATGTCAACTCACACCATGCTCTGGCTGGCACGTCACAACCACCTTGGCTGTGGAGACAGCTTCAAGTTCAGGCAGAAACAGCCATTGGCAGCTAGGGTTTTATTGCTGAACTGACACATACATGGTTTGAAGACACTTTAAAAAAATCGAATTTTTTTGAAATACTAGAATACCACTGTTTTCTGCTGTCTTGCAGGAGGGATGCTCAGTCCTGCAGGTGCAGCACCTGCCACACAAGGTTAATTGAAATGGCCTCTCTGGTCTGTGCATGGGCCAAGGGAAATGTGAACATGTGGAGGCAAAGCCAGCTCCTATCAAAGACAAGGAGGGCTGAGGACCATGCAGCACAGCCCATCTGTCCCTGGCTGTGCTGAGTGTCCTTTTTGCAGCTGAAGCTGACAGTGATGCTGTTTCAGTAACCCTTTAGGCAGCTTTCTTTTTGCCTAATGCACTATTTAAATCTACCTGATAAAAATGCTAAAGAGAAGAAACCAAGGCTGTTTTCAGCCTCAGATACTCTCTCTATAGTGATTTTTGAAATAACTATGCAAAATGCTTACCTGAGAATGGATAAAAGAGTGACAAACAGGTGTTTGTTGAAACAGAGCATTCAAATATCCATAAACATAAGGGTTAAGGAATATAAATTAACCATTAGCTGGAATGAAAGACACAACCCCCCTCACACACAACCCCCTTCCAGCTGCACCTGCATTGCCAGATGTGCTAAAACAAATAGAGTGGTGTCCCCTGTGAATTATGGCTAAGCAGAATGCTTTCTCCCTCCTACCTGTCAACACAGCCATCAGCCCTGTATCCAGTGACAAACTTCCCAATTCCTTACTCACACAGGTAGAACAGTTACTGGGTGCACACACTTGCTGCCCAACCAGGTCTCCATTCAAATACTACTGTATTTTCCCTAGGCTGTCCATTTGGGAATATCATTTCCTTCCTCACCAACTTCCACAAGACACTTTCCTTCTGAGAGAGATGGTTCTTAATGATGTGGGTAATAAGTTCTGCACTGCCTGGTGTAAATCAAACTTCACTGTGAGTTGCAGCAACATAACATTAGTGTGAAAGTCAGCTCAGGGCAATGTATATTAAATACACTTGCTTCAGCTGTAGATATCCCACTAGAACTGAAATTGGTTTCTCTTCCTGCAATGAGCAACATTAGGCTTGAATTGAGTGGGAGCTTTGCCTGCCTTAGGAACACTGGGGGGAATGATGCAGCCAAGTGAGCCTGGCTAATGCACAATGCTAACATAAATCGCTATGAGGAAAATGAAAATAATGGAAGGGTCTGAGAGCTTCAGGAGAAGCTATGCCATTTAATTGTTTCTTTTCTCATCTTGCTTTTATATGTGATGAGAAGGCTGTCAATGTCTTAAAGCTGCTTTTTGTCTTCCCATGTAAGGGGAACCTTGAATAATTTTTTAACATGCTGAAGTCAAGTACTGCTAAATCATTCTGGTCAGTTAAACATATACAATAGAAACAGAAAGGAAGAGAATTTTAAGAGGACCCTAAGCAGAGGAGTCTCTTTAAAAATAAAAGATGGAATGCTATGCTCTATATGCCACAAAGTCTTGTTATTTTCAGGGCATCACTGTACTGATTTGAATGACAACGAGGCACACAAGTGCTGACCCTAGTGCTTTGATTTTTGATTTAAACATCAAATGTTGTGATTCCCTATTCTGTAAGGAAGAAACCTGTACACTACACAGCAGTTAAATGTCTTAACAAATGAAAATTATCTGTATTCATTAGAGTTTGTGCTACTGCTCACTGGTTCTGTGTTAGGTCTCACAAAGTCATGGAAACTCAGGCAAGCAGTCACTGGACGAAGGCAGCAAATTGCTCAGCACTGCAAAGGGAAGTTTTAGTAAACCTTCTGGCAGCCTCAGACTGCTTTGCTGTGCAGGAGACAAACTGCAGCTTCAATTACTATAAGAGCATTACAGAGAAATTCTTTATCACTATGATGCACTCCACTAATCCCACACAATGTTTCCACTGCATTACTGTTATCAGTTTTACAAAGTCAGTGTTTTCCAGGCTTACTAGCATAGTAAGATATGGCTATTTTAACTAGTATCCAGAATATGAAGTAGCTGTAGCTAGCTCTTGGTCACTGTTACTTTTTTTAATGATCACTTTTACAGCAAAAATGATACACCACAAATATTCTTTTGCCATGTTCATATAAATGAGGTATTCGTTGTCATAGATTGATATTAGCTTCTCATATCCCTTAACTCTCAGCCTGTCTGTTATCAACCAGTGAAGAATTAACCCTTTTGACTTAGTCTATACCAGATTAACCACAAAAAATTACTACATACCATTTCGGTTTCTTCCCTTGTTCCATCAAGATTACTCCATAATTGGACACCTCACTGGCATATTTTTCCTTTCATTCACCCTCATTTTTCATACCTTAATTTCAGTCTATTACACTTCAATGTTTTGTTTCAGAAAATGGAAATGATTCATCTCTCTTGATGCTCACACCTCTGACATGCTTGCTGAATGACTGGTGTCGTCCCACTAGTCGCAGCTCTATGAACAACGACAGATCACTGGGGCAGGCTTAGAACATGCCCAGGAGGGAAAATAAACTGGCTCAAAACTTCATGTGGACATGTCTCCCCACCCTCAAAACTGCATCACAAGAAAACTTTCTTACACATGGAACACTCAAAAAGACACAAGGTTTGTGTGCAGCAGCACTGTCTGATTTAGCGGAATATTTTTGCACATGTTTAAATTCCCCTCTCTTTGAGAGCACTGAAACACTGAAGCATTTGGCTGCAAAGAGATCTCTTTGAGAGTGTACTTAAGTGCTTTGCTGATCAGAATGTGCTCGTGTTGAACCTTACATGGCAAAAAAATGGTTGTTGCTGAACTGCATCCAAGCAGGCACCAGCAATTTCCCCCTCACAGCCACCAATCAGGCATCAGCACAATGGGACCTTGATTGGTCCCTACAGGGGCTGCTGCAATACAAATGAGAATGATTTTCTGCTCATGAATAACAGATAAAGTGTCATCCTACTGCTTGAGAAATGAAATATCTAGAAGACAGTCTGACCTTTGCATACCCCTTACTTACTCACTTTGTAGAAACATTACCAAATACAAATGTGTTTTTGTACAATACAAAAAAATCCCCCCTTATTCCAACACTAGTTAGCAGGAAAAATTCAGGCAGAGAGGAGGTGAAACCTGTATCCTCCCCCAGGCTTTTGCTTGGGAATGGCCAGTGGCCAGCTGGACATTTCTTGCTTGTTTGCAGAGGAACAAATCACACCCTTGCCTGCCAGCAGGTCCTTCTATTTCTACTCGTTGTCACAGTAATAAATCAATTGTTGCTGCAAAACACAGTTCCTATCCAGCTCGCAGGGAATCTGCAAACTCTCTGCAGCCCAAATGTCAACCAATTGCTGGCCAGGCTTTCGGGCTGGAGTGGTTATTGTTTGCCAGTTCGCTATTTGCATTGGAACAGTAAATTCCATTCTTACAAGCCTTTACCATTTGGACCCGTTTGCCCTAGAAGCAAATTAATTGCTGCCATACAACATCATCCCTGCTGTGACTCACACAGGACACATTTGTACTGCCTTGGCTGGAGGAATGGACATCAGCTGCCAGGTGGACTTCATCTCTGCACACTGGAGCTGTTATTGTCTGCCTCAGCTTGGGGCTCTTACTGTCACAGCTGTTCACATGACACCTGAGCAACTCAAAGAGGCATTAAAGTGAGCTGCTTCCATATCTGGTGCAACTCATCTGCACAAAGAGACTGCAGAATGTTTCTGAGTTGGAAAAAAGGTGTAAAGAGGTTATAAAGATCCCCAGTGAGCATCTCAGTGCTGAGTGAGGAGGGTGTATGCAGGCTGCCAGAGCAGGGCTTGGCTCAGCTCAAAGTACAAGAGAGACTGTGAGAGGTAAATAGGCCAGCCTAGGAGACTCAACTTATTCCCTCAGCTAAATGTAAGGGATGCCAAAGGTTTTTTTAGAGGGGAATATTTACTTAATCACAGGGTTGTAGATAGGCCCAGAGTGATAACATTCATGTCCATGACTGAGACTCACTGGTGTCAGTGCCTGTAACTTGGCTTTGATGGCTAAGTCTGTCATATGGTAACCTGTGCCACCCTGAGAAGCTAATGGCTCTCAATGTTCAGGATTTTTAGAGGGAGAAACAACAAAGTCTCATTCAATGTGACTAAAGAAGTTGCAATCATTTGTAAGTAAACTGTCTGTTTGCTGAAATTCCCACGTTGCTTAGAGCTGCTTGACAGGTCACAGAAACTGTCACATCTGCCAAGGGAAATAAAGTGAGATAACTGGATTCCTCTACACTTCTTACTGCTCCAGGGTAAATGAGATAATAGCAATGACAGAGAGAGATGGGGGAGAAGGAGATAATTTGCTGGTACACTCCCTTCTGGACTTAGCTTGCTTATCCAAACTGGTACATTTTTTAGACTAAAAAATTGAATTTTGAGTAGCAAGGCAGATACTGTGGAGTAGACCAACACTGTTGATTCTTGGGCAGCCTGCGATTAGAAGTGAAGTACAACAAACTGATCTAAAAATCCCAGATTTCAAGCTAATTCACTGCTACATCAATCCAAGACACACAATGCAACAAAATACAAAGGATCTACTGTACATCAGTTGTGTCATGAGGAGAGGTCACTTCCAACTGCAGTGGGAAGGACTGAAAGAACTTAGCAGTGGGCTGCAAGACTGAAAATACACCTTACAGTGAGGTTTTACACAAGGACCCCCATGTGCAGCCCAGTGCTGCAGCTTCTCTTCTGCTCAGGGAATGTATGAGGCACTTCCCTGCACTGCACTATCAGTGTGTCAGAAAAAGTTTTGGGCAAGAAAGTTTGATTTATTCCCACTGAAAGTCAGATAGGGAGCATGATGGATATTTGGGATATGTATCTCTAGTAAGCTTTGTTTATTAACAGATAAAGTGAAAACAGCTCTTTTCATCCTTCATTTGATTCTACTGCTTTCTCTCTGGTTCAAATAATAGCACGGGGAAACAATAATTAGTCCAGTGAAAGATCACCAGCATTCAATTGCTGGCTCATCCGCCTCATTCTGATCAGGTAACAAAAGGAACAACACCATCCCGGTAGGCCTGGCAGGCAGGGGATCTTCCAAATCTTAACTACTTAATGACTCAAAAACTGTCATGGTAAAGGCTGCAGGAATGAATTAAGGTCTGCCTTAAATAAAAAATAATTAATTAATTCACTGATTAAGGTATTCTTTTTTAAGTTTGCCCAAGAAAAGGTTTAGAGATGGCTTCATCAAATACCAGCATAGTAAGAAAGTTCCAGGTACCTGAGGACTTGTTAATGTAACAGGCAAAAGCATAAAATGCAGACATGTAGCACATTTTATGTAGATGCATAACATAATAGCAAAGAGTTATCTTACAGTGGAAACAGCTAATTTTGGATGGGCAGATTTTGCCGTCAGAACTCTTGGCTATACAATATTCCAAAGACATGACCACTGGAAAGTCAGTCACTCAAACTTTGGTACCCAGTGTGCCTGAGATGACAAAGGTGTCCTGCTTGGTCTGGCAAAGAAATGGTGCATATTTCCCATAAATGCTGTTCTGAATCTGCCAGTCCCAGAGAGATGTAGGGCATCTCATGGGGTACTAAACTCCTAAACATTCGCAAATGAATCAAGCACTGTCATTGGAGTCTACAGGCATTTTGGCAGAGCAGAACTTTCAGGTGCACAGTGCTCTGACATCTGTTGCCAGCTGAGACCACAGTATCATTTAGTTTGGAAGAGACCTTTTGAAGTCATCTAAGCCAATCCCTCTGCTGAAGAACAGCCAGATGAAGCAGGTTGTCCAGGGCCATGTCCAGCCAGGATAAGGTGTCTGAGACATCTGCAGTGGATGGCAATTATACCCTAGGGGAGACCAGAACCTTTCTGAAGTGCCTGAAAGAGGCCAAGAAAGGCGCTTCACAGCACCTGAACTGATAGAAGATGTCTATATTTGGGCCAATGAACCCCAACACTCACACCTGCTCCAACAGGGTTCATGGAACTTCACTTGCCAGCTGGGCTCCACCATCAGCTGTGGCTAGATCTCCACTGACTCTAGAGGGACCTGAGACAGAGTACATATAGACATTGGTACTTGGATGTCTTAATGCTGACCTGAACCTTCACTGTTGCTGTCTGCCTGTCTGCTTCCTGAGTTTGTAAGCACATGGTGAGGTATGGAGGACTTTGTTGAGTAAAAGCAAAGTGAATGATCTTGTTTTACAAAAAAACCCATGCAGGTAAATAATTTTCTTTTACAAAATCATCATAGAATGAATTTCTCCCTTGCTTCAAAAAAATCTATCATGTATAATTATGATGTGTCTTAAATGGATGGTTCCACCATCTGTGACACAGTCATGATGTGACTTTTCAGGCTTCCCCATAGGATCTGGCTCCTGGGGCCATATTTGTAAATCACAGAATTATTCAGGCTGGAAAAGACATTTAACATCATTGAGTCCAGCTGTAAACCTAGCACTACCAAATCCTGTTCTCAAATCATCAAGCTAAATTACATCTGTTTCTAATCTCACAGATCAAAAGAGGGCCTGTGCCAGTTGTGTCAGTTGAAAATAAGATAAAAATCAGCAGAGGGCCACATGTTCTGGCACTGGAACATAAACAACCATGGGACCAGAATGGTGACTATTCTCCAAATGCAACTGATACTCAGGCAGCTCGTCCAACCTCCTCAACTGGAGCTCATAACCCTGACAAAGCAGCAACTCCACCATGCAACTCTCTTTTTTGTTCTGACACCCTGAAGAACTTTCAGCTGCAGAACCCCAGTCCCTCATGTGAAAAGAGACAGCATTATAAGCTGTGCTGTCACTCCTCTTCTGGAAATGAAAATTCAAGCCTCTTTCCACAATTGCTGGGAACAGTGTGGTTAATGTGTTCCAGCTGATGAGACTACATCAAGCCAATCATTAACTCTTTTTCTTACAGCCTGTAAGTCCAGGTTTTAATACTGGCTGCTGAATGTTAAAGTATGAGTAATATTTTCATAAACCAACTTGGCACCAAATTTTGTTCTGTTACAATACTTAAAGATTGCTTCTAACTTTGCAAATTACTTAGCGTTTTAACAAAAGTGTTGTCTTGCCTAGCTTTCTCTAGACAGCTTCTCATGCATATTCAATTTGAACAAACAAAACTTCACGCAATACCTCTGATGTTATGGTCCTGTGATTTCAAAAGGAGTGAAGATCACTTGGTACAGCTGATGATCAAATTCACTATTCTAACTGCAGAAAAAATAACTAAATTTTGTGATTTCACATTCAGAATCATCTGAATAAAAATAAAAGACTAACCACCCACTCAATTAACAACTCTCATATACACTCTCATATTTATTATTGCAATAAATCTGTGAATTAAATTCAGTGGCAAAATATTTGCAAACATTTATTCAATTATTGCATGCTCATTTTTTATCATAAGATGAATCAGATGAAGCTCAAGTAGCGGTGTAGTTCCGTGATGTTTAGTGCCACACATAATCTTAACATCATGTTCTCTAGTCCTTGCTTGTGCCCCTGCATAGAAACAGTGTGACATCATCTCCTGTTTATTACAGATGGAGTGACAGACACAGATTTTACTACTGTCAAAATAGCATGAACACTTGGAAGTAGTTGGGTACTAAAATGGCATGAACTTATCCTTCCATCAGACTGCCTGCTATGGTGTTATATTGCAGAAAAGATATCGTCATTGACGTGTTACTGAGAAGAACAGAAACATCAAAGCTGCAGTGCAATGATTGGAGAACAAAATGAATCTGATTCATCACCCTGGAAAATCTCACCTGAAACAAACCATCTTGAACAACCAGCACAGTTGCACTTTTTCAGCTAAGAACAATAAGAACAGTCAGTGTGCATGAGAGAGCGAGCATTTGCCACTTGGCCAGGCTTGACGGGAACATGAAAGGATGTACTGTCAGTATGAAAGCAAAGAAAGAGAATAGGTGGGAGTAGCACATGGTTTAGAAGGGTAATAGAGAGCAGAAGAATAAAAAGCAGTACAGAGAGAAACACTACGGAAGGGAGAATCAAAAGAGAAGGGGGTGAGAGACCTTTTCCATTTTTTATCCCATTCTGTCTTTTCACAAAGCTCCATTTTTCAGTTTCCTTTGAGTGACTTTAATTCAATATGATGAAAGTCCTTTTAGTACTTTTAGCACTACCAGTCATTTGCTAAAGACAAATCCAGTTGGAGTTGTGATGATGCATACATGTGTGTATGTCTGCTTATACATATATATTTATGAATACAGTCAGCCTGGCAGAACTGATAAAAAATATTTGTAAGTACTTTCAGAAAAGGTTGCTATAGCTGAAACTGAAGAATCTTTTAACAAGTAGATTTACTATTTGGTATATCTATAAACTAACACATATTTACATGTTTGTCCTTTGAACTTATGTCCAAAATATTTTTTCTATTAATAGTTACTTTCTGTATAGTGCCGAAAATGTGTATTGGCACAGTATCACCCATTTACAATGCAGAGGTTGACAACTACGCAGCTATGAAGTCAATTCCACAATGAGCTTCAATCTATTCCCATATACCCATTTTCCCATTTACCTCAAAATTAAATTGACATTCTTTTATTTTTTATCACAACCAGCACAGACCTGACTCACTTAATTGGAAAAAATCCAACACAGAAAGATATTAAATGTTTATGAAAGTTAATGGCTATATGTCTTATCCCTTTAATTTCCAGTTGGTAATTCTTGTTAGTGAGTCCTACAGGAAAAGTCTTGATGAAATGGAATACAGGAATAATTGTAATAAAATAAACCCATTGTATTCTTCTCATAAATAGACTGATCTTCCCTGGCTACTTCTGATGTGTACCTGCAGAAAAACGAAGGAAACTGCAGCAAGGTTGTGGCTTATGAATAAAAAGAATATTTTTGTACAGGATATGGTGAAAACCTCTCTTCCATTTTTACATACTACCTAATTCTTCAGGAACTTAAACACATATGGTTTAATTGCTACCAAGTAGTCCAAGGTCATGGATGGCATTATAAATCACTACAGTAAATACCTCTGCTTTAAAACCTCTGTGAGAGAACAAGTGACTTCTGGCTTCTGATCTTGAAGTTGAGCAACTGACAAAAGAGTCAATAACCTTTTTCTAAAGATGTGTAAAATAAATGTAGAAGAATCTCTGTTCAATTTTTTTTAATTGGTTATAAAAAAAGCTATCAATGCCAAGTGCTCTAAAATGCATGGATGTGATGCTAAGTTAAGCATTATTGCTTTCCCTGGAAGAGAAGTGGATACAAAGAGATGATGTGACTGGATTTTCACAAATGAATGTTGAAAGTGCTTTGGTTTTTGACTGTCCTGGTGGTGGAAAGGGGATCCAAGCTCTCCTCACCCTGCCCTGAGGTGGGCACGGATGTGCTGGTGGCAGGTGGCTGTTTGGCTGCACAAACTGCTATAACAGCCTATTATCTCCCTAGGCAAAGGCACATGCCCAGCAGACTCATCCTAACCAAATCCAGCATGCTGACTGGCACCAGGAGAGCTCTGCTCTACACAGGGGATTAGTGCCCCATTCAGCTCTTGCTCCTGAAGCACTGACACAGACTGCCTCTCCAGCTGGACTTCACAGTTGTCCCAGCTTTCCCAATGCATTGTTACTCTTGGGCAATTTCAACAAACCTAAACACTGAATCAAATAAAAAAGCCTAGGGGAGAAAAAAGAGGGGGTGGGGGGTGAGGAATGTTCTAGCAAAATGCCCTGTGCTAAAAAAAAGGATAGTCAAGAATGAACTTCCCTCACTTTAGATATGGTCAGAAATTAAAAGGTCAGATGTCATTTAGAAACAGAGAAGGCACTATCTTTTTCATGCATCTTGCCACCTGCGTTGGCAAGAGATCTCATTGGCAGCTGAACCTGGAAGCAACTTTAAATATTCCTCTCTCGTGTTTGCTTGTGTCCCATCCTGAGAAGCCTCAGCTGCTCTTACAGTGGGACACTGAGATGTTCAGCTTCCCACTGAGGGATTTTATTGATTTTCTAGAGACAGGAAGCAATTTGAAAGCCTTTTTTCATTTACCTATTGACTTTCACATCACTTCTTTAAAGGATTATTGGATCTTCAGATAGTGACTAATGATGTTATCACTATTCATTAATCCTGAAAAATGTCTCCCATCCATGGAGTTCAACAAAGAAGATGAAAAAAAGACCCTGTAGGAAAAACAAATATAATGTCCTTAATGAAATTCCAAGAAGATGGTTATTACAAGCAATGCATTTTAGGGAGTGATAATAGATTTTGCTTTCTTGTAAGTGCTGAGAGGTTCTTGCTCAATGAACAGCAAGAGACAGGATTGGTATAAAAATGTAAAAGAGACAAACACAAGTTTAAGGTCTTGTTTCTTCAATTATTTCTACACAAGTCTCGGCCTTGAATCTTAATGCATTGGCAGACTTGGGGAAGTCTAGTAGAGGCTACCAAGACGGTCAGGGCTGGAGCACTTGTGAGCAGAGTTGGAGGGAGCTGGGCTTGTTCAGCCTGGATGGGTCTCACAGCAGCCTAACCCTGCCTACCTGGAGCAGCTGAGCTGGGTGCCTCACAGTAATGCACAGCAGGAGAATGAGACACAGGAGCCATAGGTTGAAAGGATAGATTCCACCCAGATATAAAGAAAGAAATTTCACTGAGGATAGTCAGGCACTGGATCAGGTGGCCCAGAGAGCCTCTTCAGTCTCCATCCTTGGAGGATTCAAGACTCAACTGGATAAAGCCCTGAGCAGCCTTCTTGGAGCAGGAGGCTGGACTGAGAGTAGCTGAGGTCCATCCCGAATCAGCTGATTCTGTGATTCTACTTCCCTTTTCATAGCAGTTTGCTAGAACTTCTAGAAGTGATCCACACTCTAAACAAAAATAAGTATCTCCACTGCTTTAATTATGTCTGTCTTTACAGTGAAACAAGCTAATTTGCCATTCCATATTTGTATATCCAAGTGATAAGAACCTAGACACCACCTTTACCACTAGGGAGAAAAGCAAGGCATGCTACTTACTGGACAGGATTTAATCCTCTTACAGCCCACCCCCTAGCAGAAAGATAGGTTTTTACATTAAATGGTGCAACACTCTGGAAAATGAGTAATGACCACAAACAACAATTCCTAACAATTCCTGCAAATGGAATGAAAATTCCTCACAGGTCTGTCAGATCTCTAGTTCCAAAGTGCTCCCATTCATATTAATCTATTCCAAAGATCGCATTATTCCTTCACTGCAAGCGCCTCCATTCACACAGGCACTCATCCAGAATTATGCTGAGAACATATTGCAGAAGTGCTGCGTTTCAGAGCTAAAAAACATGTGTTAAACCAGACAGACATTTCCAAGAAGAGAACACATGCATGAAGTTTAAATGCCTCGTACATGGTGGAAAAATCTATGTTCTCTGCAGGACTACACCCCCAACCCTTTTGCAACCACATGTACAGGGTGAAAAGCTGCAGGCCATCAGAAAACTTGGTACTTCCTCTGCATCCAGCTGACTGTAAGTAATGCAAGTTGTTACGAAAAAGGGAATATTTATTTTAGCAAAAATTTGGTTATGAATGTTTTTAAAATAGCACAGTAATGAGCTTGAGGTGTCTATGTATATTACATTTTCATGTTCGCTATGAAAACTAATGTCAGCTTAAATATATGCACACATTTAAAATGTAGAGAACTTTTTGAAAATGAAAAGTATATTGAAAAGAATTTTAAAGATAAAATATTCTGTTATAAATCCACAGAAGAAGTCTTATCTGAATTACTGACTCAGGTTGATGAGGCAAAAATGGTACAAGCCAGTAGAATCTTGTCAATAAGAAGTTTGTCCTGGTTTTGTTTCAGAACTAGAAGGCCACCTATTCAAATTTTATATTGGTATGAAGATCCAATGTATTTCCAGAGGCAGAGTGTCTTGTACAAAGGAATAGCTGTCCATAGACTAATGTATGTATAAGGGCATTAATGCTGGAGGACTCTGTTTTATCAAACTGATTGATACTGATTTTAGAAGTGGTCAAATAACTTAAGTATGCTTGGGATTCCTTAGTTGCTGTCTCTCTCATTCTTCTAGTTTGTGGACAAACAGAAAAAAAAAAGTTCTTCCCTAAAAGCAAAAATAAATTATTTTATTCAGAGTTTTATGTTCAAACTACCAGAGCAAAAACTAAAACCTAAATGAAAAAAGAATAGTAGAGATACCATTTCTGGGGTGGAATGATATTTCATGACTGAACAATTTAATACATATGACTTGCACCTTCTGTGCATGGGTCTGTCATCTTTTTAAATGCCATTAAACCTCAGTGTCAAAATACCTATTTAGAAAGCAGCTGTTGTTGAGAAAAAGATAATAAAAATCAGGTAGATTAATAAACTGTATGAGAAGCGTCGCTCCAGAAATAATGAAGCTCATAAAATGAGCTTTGCCATTTACATTCACATCCTAAATCAACCAAGCACTTTAATACACCCAGGTCTGATGAAGAGCCATTTACCAGTCATGGAAAGCATCAGTCAGAACTTAATAAAATGTTGTATACCCTCAATCTGTGATATTAGGTCATCCATAAATAGAATAATAGAGTTTCAAATGACTTTTCTTCTTCCTTCAGAACAATTGAATATCTAGAAAACAGGACACTATGTTTTGTGTTCCTGTAAGTCCACAGAAATCCCTAATGAAGCCCACACAGCCCATGCGTACAAAGGATCATTTTCAAATAACAAGCAGGGATGGGATTTTCGCATGGTAGAAATACAGTAGACAGCAGAACTGCAGTTATAGGTCATAAATAACCTCATGGATCACTCCAGAGCCTGTCAAAAACTATTGCCCCTGGACTGCTAGAACTTCAAAACCCACTTCCTTAATACCTAAAACTGACTCATAAGCATCTGGACCAACATTTTGGCAATATGGAAACAGTATTATCTCTGTCAATAGCATTCCACTAGTAGGTCTGGGTATTGATTTCTGCTACCATTGTAAAACATTAGTTTTATTTCAGTTATTGGATTTTCAAAAAGGATTAAGGAGATAAGAAGCTGGTGTTTGAAATAATAATCGGAGGTGAAAAACAGGAATAACAAAAAACTCTGTAGCTACTTACAATATTCAGAGTTATTTTAAAGCAATTGGATTGGTTACATACAAATACAATAAATACATTCTTAGATCTTTATTTGTGGATGTAAATATCCCATTCAATAACTGATTTACATTTGCTATAAAATTACTGATCTCTTGCTCAAATGAGAGACCATTTTGAATGTAATGAATTCTAAAAATTAGCAACTTTGGGCAAAACAGAAGTATTCTGGAATATAATTCACAAAAAAAACATTAAGGTAACTGAAGCGATGCACTGTAGTGACCTGTTCAAACAACAAACTCTCAAATAACCAATTAAATGTTAACATGGAAGAAAACAAAACTGATTTCTTTGTGCTTCTTCATTCTGCTAAATTCCATGAGATAAATCAGCACTCCATTTTAAACCTACATATATTGAGAATTAATAAAATAATAGAATGAGAAGTATATTCACAATCTCAAGATAAAATTGCATCTTTGTGTCAACACAGTTTTCTTATATTGTCCTAAGCAGACTTTTTTTTCTCCCCACACAAATAAGATTTCAGAAATGTCATCTCATTTGTTTGCATTATTCAAGACTGGATGCTGAACTGGCTGAAGCATTAATTTGTAAAACTTAATATTTTACTGTTTTGTGCTGTAAGATATGCTTTCCATTCAAATAATTCCACTAGAAAGTATTAAATTATGTTCTGCTGAAATGGCTGAAATTGTGAAGACCTCAAGCAACCCACTCAGGCCAGTAGAATATTTGCATTCTCTTCAGCTGCTTTCACATCAAACCTTTAACCCAGCTCCTAAGCTCCTGAGATCATTCCCACCTCCTCTAGTGACCCATTTTTAATATGACTATCAGTCCCTGAAGTGTCAGCCATAGGTCGGGTCCTTTCTCGTTCAGGGATCAGCACTACAGGTTACTCAGTGCTTAGTAGATGCATTACCTGTCTCAGCTACACACTCTGTGCCTCAGTTCACTAATTTGCTAAACGAGAAATAGTGGCATCTATCCTGTAAGTAAACTGAGGTGTGTAATGATGCATTTAAACAAGTTTTGAATTCCAAGCTGGACAAATAAGCAAAATTGCAAAAGAGACAATGAAATAAAATCATTCAAAAATTCTGCTTGCATCCTTCAAAGTGCCTTAATTCTATAATGTTGACATAGGTTTACCCAAGCTCTCAGAAAACAGGCAGCTCAGTAAAGGAGAAAGTAGGAATAAGCCTCTTATGAGGAAGGCTCATCCATTTTTAATGCCAGAAATAAACCAAAATTGAGAGGCTTTATGAGCATTTTCCCAGACTTTACTCCTTTACAACACTCATGGATCCACCTGTCTTTTAGTTAAACTTATCATTACAAAGGTCTAACCTTACTCTCTTTATATCCACCTCTAAGTTTACCTTTGAAACTCATTTCCAATTTATATCATTATGTTTAAAAATCAATCCTGATTTTCCCAGTGCCATATAAAAAAAGAGAGCAAAATCCTGCAACATTTCCAGAGTCAATTGGAGAGTCTTTTCCCACCTTCTCTCTCTGTGATTTCTTTATTACAAGTCTTATTCAAGCATCCTACCATTTCTCAGGAAAGTTGTGTTTCTAACCTCATTCTACAAATGGAACCAAACATTTTTTTTCCACAGAACAGAGAGAACAGGAGCAAAATGTTTGCAGTAAGATAAGATCAGCTTTTCACAAAAAACTTCCACCCAAACATTAAATAGCCAGGGATGATTTATAAACCACCATGAATGTTATAGAAAAATTGATTCTGTTTAGACAACTTGTCTCATTTTTTTGTATTCAAATTTAATTCTCCTCTTATTGAAATGGCCATTTTTTCTGTTCTCTCGCTTTATGAACAGAGATAATCTGGCACAAATTTCACATCAGATTGCAGCAATATCCGTCTTGAAGGCTGTGCCCAGCCTGCAGCTGCTCAGTTGGGTGCTGGCAGGTTATCTCTTGGTCCCCAATCCATGGCATTCTCTAAGCAGTCACAGATTTAGGTGGCTGATGGCCAGGGGAGGTGGTTGCCAAGCTGTTGTGCTGAGGCCACCACTGCTGGCGTGTCTAAACTCACTGTCAGCTCCTCTGTGTTGTACATAAGCATGTAAACAAGAACAACTAAGCCAGCCCATGGTAGATCCCAGAGTCCCACTGTGAAGCCACCAGCAAGCCTGCAGTGGCCTGACATTATTCCAGCCATCAGAGCTATTTAAATACAAACAAGTGTCCGCTTTTCTCCTGTCCAAAGCTGTGACCATTAGTGGGGACAGTTGTGCCTGCTGATAGCCTGGCAGACATGGCTGATCTGCTCCCTGGCACAGGCTGGCCATGTGTGAGCTGCTGGCAGGAGGCAGCTTGGCTACACATTGAGCAGGTGCAAGATGTGAAGGGGACTAAAAAACAAGTGATGCTGCCTACAAAAATAACTGTGGCTTTAGTACAACCAGTGCAGGCTCAGGGGTGACCTGCACATGACACAGCAATGATTTTAAGGCAGTGATATCTTGCTTCACAGGTACACACAGGGCTACAGGTCATGGTAGTACTGGGAACAATGGAACCAGAAAAAAACCCAGAGAAACGGTCTATTCTACATCCTCAGTTTGCAAGGACAGATGCTGTAAAGCAGATATAACTTCAGAGTTCTCTGTGTTCATTTCCTCCAGATTACAGTGACACATAAAGATAAGGCTTGGATTCAAGGGAACTGTGGCTGGCTGGACCTGTCCCAGCTGCCTGGTGTGCTTACTTAAGAGTAATTCATTTCTCACAGCCTTGTTTCCCATTGCTATTTTACATGCATACTGGTGGAGTGCTGTGCAGAGTCACCTACAAAAGATACTGCGACTACCAAAACAAGAGTGCAGAGGCACAACTAAAGCAGTTCTTTGCGTGTTGTCCCAAACAATAAGTCAGCACTTTTTAAATTACATGTGACAAACATGCAAAATGCACAGGTCTGCTTTTAAGATAGTTAATTCTGAGCCTTCTTCCTGGCCTAGGTACGAATTTCTCACGGCCTGAATAGAGCAAGAGCTACTTTTGTTTCTCTGGTTTCACACATCAAACAAATAAATTAGTGGTAGGGAGATGATGGGGAAAGGAGTAGAACAAATTGAAATGGCCACCTAGTTGCATGCTCTGGAAATCAGGGCCGAGTGTCTTCACTGAGGTGTGCAGAACAGTGCTCTTTCACAGGGTTAGACTGGAAGATTAAGCTGTCCAGGCTGGTATTTAGTCCTCATTCAAACTCACCATCTGTGATGCAGAGGTAAATAATCCCATTCTGGCAGATGTAATAAAACAGGTAACTCCCATGGGAATAGGTCAGTTTGTTGTTCTCCAATGGGATTTTCATCAGGATCTGCTTTGGCAGCTCCAGGAAGTTCCCTTCACACTAGGCATGTTTGGCCAGGATAGGTGTGCCCCTCACCATGACAGCAAACAGGAGGGCCATGTCTTCCCACTCAGGAGTGTGAATCTATACATGGACAGATTTTAGCTTTGAGAGGCAGAGGACAGATATATCCTTGGCTGGGAGAGCTACAGAAGGCAGTGGAAACAGGTCAAGTGATAATATCAAGAGAAATTCTCTCTTGGCTCATCTCCTATTCTTCTCTGTTCAGAATCACAACATGTTTAAATGGATCTTTCCAGCCCAGAGCAACAAACCAAATTTATAATGTTCTTAATTGCTTTTTCTTTTCTTCTCCCCCAGCTGGCAGAGGGACCTGTACCATATCAGCAATGCTTTGTGTTGTGCTTGCAAGAATGATAATAGAACCAACAAAATTATTTTATTTCCTGCTCTGTGCACACTGCAGGGAAAGTTCAGTAAGCAGCACTTGGTCTTTATACATTTTCATTCTCAGCTCTTGCCTGAGCTCACAAATTATTTCTGCTGTATTTTGTTTGCTTTTACTATACAGTGTTCCAAATATTCTCTTTTAATTTTCACAAAGAATATTTTTTGGAAAGAAGCCAGGCTTGCTGAAGCTTTGGTAGGGATGCTCTGGGACAGCAGATAGCAAAGCATTCTTGCATAATCTACCAACAGCAGGGGTAAAAAAAGAGGACTCCTAATCACATGTATCAACCAAAAATGCATAAATCTGGGTCTAGATATAATGAAGATTTTAATTACAAATGCCTGCATTTAGAAATAAGCTAAAGATTCAACTCAAAGCAGAGACACCATCAAACGTGCCATTCAGCAAAACAGCAGAACAGTTTACATTCAGTGAAACAGTTAACAATTCTAACATCCACAGAATGAGCACAAGTCTTGTCTGCCTTCTCACTATTTCACTGGGTTACAAAGGAGCATTTCAAGTTTAAAAACTTTGAAGACTGCAAAGTCTTAAGAGATGGTCCAGGTGACCTGCTAAGTGTTGAAGAAAGAGAGGGGTGGTATTGTCTTCAAGAGGTTTTGGTAGGAGTCATTTTGAAATTACTCTACTAATCTTCCTGCAGAGAATTCAGGCTAAATCATCTCTTCTAATAGGAAATTTCATTAGTCTCTAATTATTATTTAATTTTTTATGTAAAAATTACAGTGGTTTGGTTTTGTTTGTTTGTTTGGCTGGTTTTTGTTCGTTTTTTTTCTGAGGTAATTCCAGTATTGCATAGTTGTATCCTTCTCAAACATTATGCTGTAGAAGGAAAAAATCAATTTTTTCCTTTATAACCCTTGCAGTCCAAGGCCACATGTGGAAAAACAATGCACAAAGGCTTGAAAAGTTTAGCTTCTTCTTGCAGAAGAAGACTTAAGAAAACTGCTGTTTCCACTAGAATAACTTTGATTTTAGCATTTTCTTTTCCACTGAGCAGACTGATGAGGAAGCAGCCACAGCAGACAGCATGGAGTGCTATGCTGCACCACAAAAAAGGCTGAGAGAGCGCAAGAAATTAGTTCAGCTACTGCTTGTGCCAAACAAAATTAATTTAAATACGCTTTTAGTGTGGAAAAAAATCCAGGTTGGGACCATTTCTGTCTTCAAGCAATGTAAATGGCTATGTCTGCACTTACAGAGCTGTGATTGAGTCAGCTATGAGAACGTAGGGCTGTGGTTTTCAGTGCTGTCCCAAGGAAGAGCAGGGTATTACCTCCTCCCAGGGAGTGAATCAGCAGTGAACCATCCATGGAGACCTCAGTGGATCAGGAAATCAGCTCCATGGGGACCTTCTGCTTCTCAAAGATGGCTTGAAATCACCTGCCTGCCTTTAGGGCCATCAGCATTTTACAAGTTCTAGGTTCTTGAAGTGTGAATCGACACCTTTCCCTACTACATCCAATTAATTATGTAAATGCCAGGGCTTTTATATGGCTCCATTCTCAATTAGGCAAACTTCAAGTGTCTGTATGGGTCAGATGAGCCAGAGTTCAATTTGAACCACAGGAGATGGAAGCATCAGATTCAAAGCTCACTCCCATATCTGCTATTAAGTAATGTCATGTTATTTCACAGTGGAGTGGATTTTGTTTTTAAATATCTATCACCTCCTAGCTGAAAATGTGCAATTCTTTGTCTGTGGTTCTCTTACATTATTTGTGGTCATCAGCTAATCTCTGTGAACGATTTCTCTCAAACACAAGTAAACATAGACAGAAATTTCCATCTGGAAAGATGGAAATTCACAAATTCACAAAGACCTGTTCTTGCTTCTCTCTTCTGCAGTGGTTGAATCTTTTTGCTCAAGTCTGCATTAGTTCAACTTCCATGAAAAGACAGAGAGGATATAGAAAAACAAATTAAAATTAAAAGTAATAATAAAAAATAAATCTATGCTTCCCTTTTTTTCTGGAGGTGCTCACCTTAGTTGGGAACAAGGATGAGAGGATTAAATGAGAGAATTAGAAAGCAGCTATACGGGCTTGCAGTTGCTCAAACTCTGCTTCACTGCAAGCAGGACTCCAAGCGTACAATGGATCTGCCCTCCTTGCCACTTCGTACAAACTGCAGGGGCTGCACCTTGTAGCAGCCCTGCTAATTCCCCTGGTAAATTTGGAGCTCACAAACTTCCCCTGCTTAGGCAGTGATGAGGAGAAACTCAGGCTACTCTGAGCTCACATACTTTCATGCACTCTTTCAATTCATAGGTCTGGTCCTACACAGTTCAAATAGAGAGGAGGGTCTTTGTCAGACCAAGTTCTTCAGCAGCTGGAGGATCTGGGAATGCCTCTTTTCACTGCCAAGCTTGGGAGTGTCTCAGGGAAAGAGTAGTTGAAGGCACAGTACACAGGACATTGCAGCACCTATAATTCCTCAGGAATGGGATCAGAGGGCAGGAATTTCTACAAAGAGGAAAATAAAGTGAGTCTCCCAACATCAGTTACAGCAGTTAATTGTCAAATGCAAATCTCTAGTTGAGGAAAATAGTAGGGAATGAGGCTTTGTGTGTGCTGATCCTAGCACTGTCAATTAATCACTAAGATGTGGCCTGCACAGTTTCCTTGGCATCTTGTCTTAGGTTTATCTCAAATAACATTATTCTTGTGTTAATAAATTCCCTTTCTTCCTACTGGAAAAGTTAAGTGTTTTCCAGTCTGCTGTAGAGCAGTAAACATGGACTTAAATTCACCTGTGTCTGACAGTTAATTATTTTGTGGAAGTAGTGCTTCAGTTTTATTGTATTGAATGGCAGGTGAGATTAATTTTGTAGGCTATATAAGCAATTCAAGCCTATATCTAACAACACCCAAACCTTTTTGCCTAGGAACCTACACATTTTCTGATTATTTCTGTTATTTTTAATATTGGCAGTTCCTACCATGTTTATCTAATCAAATCATCCCAGTGATTTCTTTTGTAAAATTCCTAAGTGAAGTGCTCAGTCTCCTCTGCAATGCACAACATTTCTGTCTCCACAAGGACTGACAGGCACACGGGTACCTCCTGTTTGAGGCATTTGTCTCACACAGCCCAGAAGATAAATCTCAGTTCTTCTGTTTGTCTCCTCTGTGAAAGCTCCTCTGCAGCAGGAAAGGTCATATCAAGAGTGAATTTTCTTCTCCTTGTTACCTTAAAATTCATAGTGATATAGAATATTCACATTTGCTGGTAGAATGTGCAGAGCATATTGAGTAGCACCTGTCTCTTACCAATTTATTCTCAGCTACCCCAAAAATGGGAGACTTGAAGCCAGTTGTTGACTAAGGCCCTTAATTTAAACACAGTTTCAGAAAAGGCAGTTAACAATTCACTTCCAGCATAATGAGCACTGGATTCATTAAATAAACACTAGGTTACATAAATCCATATTTATTATTCTCAAGAAACAGCAATCCAAAGTAATGTTTTGAACTAAATTAGGAGAGGCTAGAGGAATAAGGTAAATGCATACAACAGAAGGAATGGTGGCTCCATATTTGTCCTCATGATAAAAACATGAGAAAGAACCCCCCATTGAACTATTAATGAGACTGTCATATTGATGTGGACAAGGTGAGGCAAATGTCATAACATCTTTTGTAAAGCACTCTATATTAATTGACAAACAAAATGTTCCATTCTTCCACTATATTCAAAGGATTATTGTTTAAAAAAAACAATTGAAAATGACAAAACCTGTTACCAAAATTACTTGAAGACATTTTTTTCCCTGGCTCCATATTCTGTCTCCCTCCCAGAAAGATTCAAGGTTTATAAAATCCTTGGCAAAATGGCAAATTTTTTGTCTCCCTCTTGATTTGGAGGTGATTATTTGGGGAAACATATTTAGAGGTTTTGCATGCAAACATCAGTAATACATGACTGAAAATTTAAACCAGGAGATTTGAGGGGAAGACCTGTTTGCTGAAAATGTGCTGTGCTCAATCCAGCTATTGAAAAGATTTCAAAATGGACTTTTTGCTCTTTCATCTGGAACAGGAGGGAAAAGACACACCATGATTGTATATTCAAAGGGTCTAAAACCAGAAATGCACAATTAAGAGAGGAAAACAAAAGAAAATTTGAATAAATAAATGGCTCATGACCAAGCCTTAAAAATTAGTTTGCCTCACAGAAGGCCATAGCAAAAATTAACAGGGAAGCTGGAAGTAAAGGCTGTTACCACTCCTAATCTACTCATTACATTTATATGCAATAAGCTATGCAAAACATGCCTGGAGGAGTTGCCTCTCTCAGTTCTGCTTTGTTTGTTTTGCTCCACTGATGCTGTTGGACATGAAATGTAATTGTCTCACAAAATGCTCCTTTTTTTTTTTTGCCATGTAAATGTCTGTGTCGTGGACACAGCCAGTCACAACTCCTGGGCTCTCCTGTGTTTCAAATGGTAAATGACTTTCCAAAGAAACATGCAGAAATGTTTTCCCTTTCCCCAAAATATGCACTGAGTTTATGATTTCCTATGGATTCATAATCGTCACTCAGCAGGGTCTGCAAGTAGAAGGCATCTGAGAAACATGCAGTAAAACTGAGATTCCTCTCCTTACCTTTATGTATTTTAAAAGTCCTAAATCCAGAGAAGTCAACAAAATATTCCCATTAACTGCAGCAGGCTATCAGCCTGGAAAGAAAGAAGGAAAGAGAAAGAAGGAAAGAGAAGGAAGGAAAGAGAAGGAAGGAAGGAAGGATTATCCTTCCATATAGTGTGTAAAGTCTACTTTGAAGAGAATGAATCCTTTTCATTTTATTAAAAAAATATATCAAAGCAATAATGCATAGTTTGATCTCAGTATGAGACAACATTTTGTCTCTTGTTTTTTTTTTTGTTAAATTATCCCTTTCTGTTAATAACAATCCCATTTTCAAAGTAAGAAATCAGAAATCCTCTGTGTGACCATTCTGTATAAGAGCAAAGTTTGTTTTTATTTCTGCAGGGACAAAAAATTGAAGCCTTTAATCAACTACCACTTATCTCCTCTTTTTTATAAGGATGCAAGTAAGTAATTATCAGTGAAGTTCAGGGATCAAGGCGCTGCATAAATTTGCAGTAGAAACTAATCCTGACTAATTAATCTGACTAAATGTATGGTTTAAAATAATCCTCAGTGCCAGTAGTTCTTTGTTAGTCATTTGTTTTATGTTAGAATTTCATCTGTACTTCATGCTTGCTATTTGAAATTGCACCCAAGAGCATTATTACCTGGAAATTTCATGATATTTTGTAAATACAGCCCTGGGTACAAAGAGACAAAAATAAATATTCTATTGCTATAGATTAGGACAGTCTCATGAGAACAGTGAACCAATGCCAACAATCTTTAGGAAATCTGGTGAAAATATTTAAGGAATGGGTTTAGGGGATGCAATGGATGGAACTGAATCACTATAGGTCTCTGCCACAGCTGTTAGGAAGTACTCCCCAAGATTTGTTTAGTGGGGAGGAAAAAGGGGAATATGGGTTCCATGCACTGGTTTTACATTGTATTTTCATTAACTTGTTTATAAAGTTTTCGCTGTTTTATTTGAACAGTTTTTTAGCAATTTTAGACCTTTATTCCCTATACTCATTCTGGTGTTTTAATTGTGCAAATTCCCTTAAGACAAGCATACAGGGCTAGAGTAACCTCAAATGTACGTGGAGAATGAGTGATTTTGTTAATAATGTCAGTGTTAAATCTAATGCTGCATTACCACAGTGGGTCAAGAGTTCTGCTGTGCTGCCTTGGAATCCTGAAGCCCAGACTGAGCCTCAGAACTCCCACACTGTGCTCTGGGCAAGGAGCCACAAACCTATTTGCAAATTCTCCATTGAGGGATCAATTTGAAAAACAAACAAACAAAAACCAAACCCCAAACAAATGAAAGGTGTTTCAAATGTTAAGGGCATAAGGAGCTTTGTCAAAGCCTAGAGCTTTCAGAAACATCACCCCATGGAGAGCTGGGTGCCTCTGAGTGCTGACAAGGGCACTGGGTGGTTTCCTGTATTTACCCTTCAACAAGCACATGAGTTGTCTGTTACATTGACAAACCTGCAAGGCCCATACAGAAAATTGGCAAAACACTACACTAAGTTGTAATCAGGTGGGTAAAAAGAAGTACAGTCCTTCCAACAGATGTTTCTGATGCAAAGCAGATAAGTATCCAAGTACCTGCCCTCATATCAGCTGGTGGCAGGAAGAGCGTGTAAATAGTACCCAAAATCTGACCCTCTTCTCTTTTACACCTTCCCAACAGCAAGAATGCCCTCTACAAATCTGGAGACCTTGTGGAGGCTGCTAAACACTCACAGTTCAAGGTTTGTCCCCATGTGTGTGTTGGAAGCAGAGTTATCCCACATGCCACCCACAGGCAATAACTGTGCCCATCCAAGTTGCTCCTGCAGCTCAGTGGTGCAGGTGCAGAGACATCCAGAGGGAACTGGCTCCATAGATGTGACAGAAGAGTTAGCTAAATAGTTTCCCATACTCTGTACTCAAAAAAACTGTGGTATTTTTCATCTTTCTCTCTCCCTCTCTTTTTTTTTTCACCTGAATGTTAATAAATTTAACTTGTCATTGTTATAGATTTTTAACAAATATAAATGCGATTTTGAAAAAAAATTAAATGAAATTTCAGTTATACAGTTGTTTATTTTAATATCTTTCTCTTCCCTAAATTTGACCTAAAATGCTCAGGAAAATCTCAGGTTCTTTGCAGTACTATTTTTCTCTAGGTGACAAGCATGGAAAAGAATGTAGTTTAAGGACCCAATCCTGCAAATTGCAGGGTGTGCGTAACTTCTTTAGCTTACATGGGCAATATAAATCCCAGTACCTTCTTGCACAAAATTCACAAGCTAACAAAACTCAGATAGTTTCCACATGAGCACATTTCAACATTTCCTCAGAGGAAACTGAGGGATGCACCAGTTGCAAATAGCAATTTCTCAAGTCCAAACCATTTCTGAAAACCTAATAGAGGCTTGAAGAAGTTGGAGATATCATAGGGGAGGTTCTGACTATGACTAATGCAGAGCAAGTCTAGGATATTCCCTCTGGATACAGTGGCAGTATTTGAGATTGGTACAGGGTAACAGCCTTAAATCCCAAGTCTTAAATTCCTACTTGTGTTTAAGAAATGTATTAGAAATGTGAAGTCACAGTCTGCTTGCCATTACTTTTCCTTTAAGGCTATAATGAAGGTTTTTTTCACATAAGAATTTATACATTTTTTAGTCTTTAGGTCTCTTCCTGCAGGGAAAGATGCAATAAAGCAAATTAAAAAAAAATACTTATTGGTTAGAAAGTATCCTCCTGAATGGCAGAAATTATTTTTTTTTTTGAAACTTTTAATCATTTTAGTACTTGTTAAGTCAGAAATGTAAGATGTCATTGCTAAGTTTAACAAGTTCCCTTGTGACACACAAATATCTGTCATTGTCAGGACCTGGGTGAGGATGGGACATTGGCTGACCCTGCAGCATCCTGAAGAGGGATTCTGTACAGTAAACACATGGAGCATTGCCCAATGAGACTGAGGTAAACAGCATGTCATCCTTGTTGTGAGCTTTCCACAACAGTTCAGATGAAACAGCAGATAATCCACCTGGTTTAGTGAAATTTTAGTCTTCTGAGAATCTCTCACCTGCTCAGAAAGTTAAAGTTTCTACTTTTTAAAAATCCTTGCCTTTCCTGCAGAACATTTGCTATAGGGCAAGCGTAACATCCAGAACACAACACTGATAACATGCACACACAATTTTTTTGTTGTAGTGTTTTTCAAATAACTGACATCACAAGGTTATTCAATTTTTTTACTTATTTTCTGAGATTTATACCATTTCCTTGTTACAAAGAGGCTGCTTACAGAAGCAGAAGGTGCAAAGATGACTATAAAAGGCAGGGTTTCAGGGAGATAATTCAAAGGGAGTTAGGAATCCACAACAGGATTTACACTATCTATAGTTATTTTTCAGCCTGTTTGTACATTGCATGTACTATATATGCATTTATATTTCCAAATTTTGTGCATACAGTTACCAAGGTTAATAAGACCATACTTTTAATTTCTTCCTTTCAGAGACTTTTATAGGAAAGGCAACCTTGCAGATCACAGCACAAAACCTAGTTAGTAGGATAAAGTACTCAGACCTGAATGATGCTGGCTCTAAATGAATACACTGTTTTACCACATCCTATTTATATATCCATTGTGCTGCGAGTGATAAAGCAGTAGTCAAAAAACAGGAGCTCAGCTGGAGACTCAGAGTTAATTTGGATGAATTTCCCCAGTTATTTGCTATGCAGAAACATATTTCCTACAGTGTCTGGGTTACAAAGACGTTATTGGCACTTAGGAGATTAACAGAAGAGGTTGAACCAGTTGACAATTAGTGGAGCACCACATCTTGCCATTTGTAGTCCCCAAGGCATCAGCTCTTCCTCCCAACAGCTATCTTCTGTTTAAAGAATAAAAGATGGTTTGGGCTGTTATTTGCCTCTCACCTTCCAAGATTTTGGGGGGTTACCTTCGTGCAAGTTTCCACTCAAAGACACCTGAAACTTTCTTTCCTGAGTTATAAATACATCAGCTCAGAGCATCCACTCCAGCAAAGCTCAGTTCAGTTCACAAATAGGATTTAAGCAAACAGAAAACAGAGTTTGAGAGCTCTTCTGGGAGGCTTCAGCCTGAATGCAGACACCTTTCCATCTGCAGGCAGCTCTCTGAGACGCTGCAACTGCTTGAGTGCCTGAGCTCAAGGCAGCATGGACAGCTCAGTCTGTCACAGAGCTGGCAGTTGATTTAGGGATCCCAGTCCTTTCTTCCCACAGCATCTGCAGGGAGCTGGGAGCTGGAGCCTCAGAGAAAATCCTCCCAATTTCTTAACATTCTCTTGAACTTAGATGCCATGGGAGTCATACCATTTAACTTAGGTACTTATAAGGTGCTATGAATATGCCCCTCTACATTCCTCTGCCAGCTCTGACTTAATTTCTCAAGTGGTTACACATCCCAGGCCTCTGCAGAGCCCAGTGGAGGAGCCTGTGCCTGGAGCTCCCCTGACAGGAGAAGCGATGAGGCTCTGAAGTGCAGGCTTGTTCTTTGAGCAGAGCTTGGGGAACAGAGCTGGCCCTCATCTGCACTGATGTGAATCAATAGTAAATTAATTACAAATTAATTACAAATTACAAAATGCTAAGCTGGTAATGAAGAAGACTGCTGTTAGAGCACTTACTGCTCTAAATTGTTTTGGAGGATTTGGGGAAAGAGTATGTGAAAAGTAGCAACATCAGAGAGCAAGAATACTTTGGCTATTGAGGTGGCTCTTATGTGACTGTGCAGATACCTGTGCAGAGCAGACATTATAAAATAACAGAGAGAGGCTTGATTGATCAGCCAACCTTTAGCGAACAAGGCTTCTGTGGATAATTTATCAAAACAAAGCCATCTTCCTGGCACAAGTTTGCTGTATCAATTTTGCTTGTGCTAGCTAAACAAACACATTACAAATATTCCATTATCTTTCTGTCTGTACTGGCATCACAGGATTTTCAGTACCAAGATAAACATTTATAAAAGTGGATCTTTGCATTATCTTACTATGATCAGCTTTCAATAAAACAGATTGGCCAGTGGAAATAAGGTAGACCTACATAATCAGGAGAGTAACTTTTTTCAGTAGCTGTCTTTGTTACAGTCTTGTCTCACAAAAAAAAAAAAAANATTCATTCTTCAATAAAGCAAAGATGATCTAGTTTACATTACTGTGTGGAAGAGCTCATACAGATACTTATTGTTGAATGGGTAGCCTGAGGTTCACTTAGATCAAGCTTAGCTTCTGGTAAGTTTCTGCTGTGCACATCTCAGCAGCTCACCTCCTAATTCTCTGTGGAGGGGTGCCCTTAATCCAGACACCTGTGATGAGAGTATGATTTTTTCAGACACATTGCTGCACTCCAGCCTGTCTCACTAGCATTATGGCCAGGTATCTAGCAAGAGCTAGTAAAAGCTTGCCCTTCCCTTGAGAAACTATGGGTAGTTGTATAACAGATGATTTCCAAACTTCATGCTGCAAAATTTGTCTAAGGAAGTTACAGGCTGTGTGAACTTGTAGTGCCAAACCCTTCTCAGCAAAAAGGCCAAGTTCATGTCATAATTATCATTACTAACAAGACTTAAGCCTTCCTAAGTCTACACAGCGGTGGGTTTGCATTTCAACAGCACCTTTGCGTATCAAAGACTAGTAACAGATGGCATGGAAAATCACAAGCTGATACTTTAATTATTTACCAAATTAAAATCTACATTTCACATTCACTGGTTCACCTACACTCAGTAGGTCTTCAATAAGATTTAGCAGCACATATGAAAAACCTTCCCCCTGCTTACCTTTGCTGTGTTCAATAAGAAGCCTGATCTGTACTATCACTGCTTTACTCCTTGCCTCTGGCTTAATGTAACAGAACAGATGGCTAGGTTAAAGTAAATAACAAGCAGATATGAAGGTCTGTTATCACCTTACACATCTGTAGTCCTTTCTCTATGTCCAGTGACTGTCTCTTCAGGGGTGGCCCTCTGACAAAGCTTGTCCAAGGTCAAGGACAATTTCTGGTATAGCTGTGTGCTCCACTCACAGGGACAGCAGTTGGTATTTGGGGGTGTGAGGTTGCTGCTAAGGTGGTACAATAAAACAAGGAAGGTCTTATGGCAGTGCTCTGCTCAAACCTGTGAAAGCTTTAGAGCATTATTGATAGGAATTCAAGAGGGGAGGAGGCATCAGGAGTGGAATTTTAGCCTAGGATTAGGGGAATCTACAGAAAATTACACTCAAAAGTACAATCAAAGAAGAGAAGAAATTATATTACCTGCAGGGTTTTAAACCATGTTGCTTAAAGGAGCAGAGAAAAATCACACAGCTTTTGATTCTGCCCCAGGAGTGGATAGTCTAGAATAGTTTTTCCTAATCGCTTTTGAATGTGGCCTTATGTTACAGTGGAGCCTAAAGCTGGGAAACTCTCCCCATACATCTGCTCCTGAAAAGAGGAGGTAATTGTGGAAGTTGAGAACACTGAACCCACAGTGAGATGCTCTGACAGATCAGAAATTCTGTCTCTGACTGAAAGAATTCATGTACCCCAGAAATTCACCTTAATGAACGAAGGTTTTATTACTGACCTGGTAAGTATATAGTTTACAGTGTAATCAAAGCTTTTTGACAATTCTTTCATTGTGCTGCAGATAACTTTATCTCAGTGAGAAAATCGCTGGTGCTTGTACAATTTACTATCAGAGTAAGAGTACAATCAGAGTTCAGCTCTCCTGTGTTACTACCAAAAGGCTAAAAGACATATAGAAAAACACATTTATCACTCCTTTCCACGCTGTCCCTTACAGCCCATGAAGATGCTAAAAACTGCCTGTGTTTCTCCAGGGAGAAGATGACAGTTGCTGATGCTGTGATCACTTCATCTATTTTTGCTGATGTACTATTCAGTGCTACAATTTGGTTCTACTAATTGATTCCTCCTACAGAAAAACAGCTGATGAACAGCCACTTTAAAAAGTATGCCTAAATAGGGTTGATCTGCCACTCTTTTAAGACTGCAGCTACTTTTGATTACTTAACATAACAATAAGCATCTTAGTCACTAAGTTGCCGTAGGTAACACTGTGTAACACTTGCATATTCTTTCACTATTCCTTGTTGTAACCATAAGTATCTGAGGAAAGATCAGTTTGTTATTCAAATTATGGACTCTCTCTGTATCTCTGTACTTCTGCTTTTCCATGCATCAATAGAACCTAGCTGATATAAGGTGTAGCTGGGAATGGTTTTACGTGATGTCTAGTCCTTTTCTTCACCCAAATTCTGGCTGCTGTGAAATCAGAAATGATGAAACAAATACAGGTTTATTTGCCGTTTTCAAAGGCACCTTCTTTTCTAGAAACTTGGTTGGACTTGTACTGTAGCAAAGCTTTGAAATAAAAAGGTGATCCTTTAGAACTGCATTTTGTTGTCCCATGCTGTAGGCAAAGTAAGGGACTCAGTGCTGTAGAGGGAAGCAAAATCCAAAAAGGTTCTAAATCATTTGGGAAAGTGCAGTGAAAAGCAATGCTTTAATTGCAAAGGAAATATGAGAAGGCTTGGTGTGAGCCTTAGCTGCCTTAACAGAAGGATGACCACATCCATGTCCACGGTGAGAGAAGTCCCATTTCCTGTCAGGGATAACTTGTACATAGGTGGGTAGTTATAAGCTGATAAATTCAATTACTTTGGGAGAGCATCTGTGAAAATTCAAGGTGTCAGGAGATACAGAGGGATGCTTGTGGAAATGAGAGAAGGGTAAAAAGCTGTTATCTTTTTCTAGCAGAGGATTCAGTGAGACAGCTCCACCAATCTGCAGCACAGCTTTGCACTGTCTCCTGCATGTTGCTCCTTCTTCATTCTCTGCAGTCTTTGAAGGTGTACCTGCTACATATTTTATATTTCCCACTCTTACCTTCCCAAGCAACTTTGCAAAGTAAATAAGAGCAAATCCTTATATCAAAGAGTAAATTATCTGTGTGTATGTGTGAGGATGTTAGGAGGGGTTGGAATAATATGCTATTTTTCATAAATGTTTCATATCTCTATATATGTTTCTATAAAGAGATGAAGTAGCCACTGGGTAGAATAAGATTAGCTTTCATCTCCTGGCCAAATTCCATCTTAGGTAATTACATTCTTCCTGACTAAATATCTTTATAATTTCAATTGGGTACAGTCTATTTCCTATTTCAAATTGCTCTGTTGTACATAATGTGAGCTCCTGTATTCTCTCAGAAATGGGTTTGCTCTGCTAAGAGATGAAATGATCACTGATGAGTATACAGTCAAGTAAATAAAACGTTCTTAAAATCCTTTTGGAAAAGGCCGTAAATCAATAGTGTTTATCATTAGTACTGAGCAAAGGCAATACATTATGGGAATTTCTTTGAGAAGACATATTAGAAAGAAAAGAGTTTGGTACTAAGCTAGTTGAGCTCTGCCTCTTTCACCTTTGGATCAGGACATCGGTAGGGATTTGACACAGTGAATTACAGATATATACTTGGCTACTAGCCACATGTGGGGAGAAAAGTTACCATGAATTTGCTATACTTGCAACACTGGATGGATATATCAGTTAGACTCCTTGGAAGAAGGGATCAGTTGCAGACTTCATAGCTCTTGTGTGCAACGCTGAATACTGAGACAGTTGTCAGTCAGCAAGGTCAAACTTGAGCAGTTAGAGATAGATTGTCCTGGGTCACACAAAAATTATGGCATTCACCTTTTCTTTTCCACAAATATGCCTTTTTGGCTTTTTGGTGTTTTTCCTTCTTTAAAGAGACTGCACTGCTACTGTTTAATGACTCAAACATTCAGCTGCCTGCTGTAAGATGGCCTATTGGTGCTGATGGCTCAATCAGCAGTGAGCTTAGCTAAAAACGTGCAGAGTGGCCACCCAAGTGCTGAAGGTGTGCACACCTGCCACTTCGGGCTACAAGCTGGGTGTTGAACAAGGTAAGGCGAGAGGCAAATCCTACTAGGCCTGTAGCGTTTCCTTGTCTGTACACAAATTATTCCACTGTGACAACTCCCCTTCAGGGCAGTCTTGGGACTCCCATTCTGGGCAATCCTTGGGACAATTCACAGGTAGCCTGAAAATATTCCTTTCTGCTGAGGGGCCATAATGGATCCACCTGTGCTGATGTAACAGGCAGCTGTAACATCTTAGAAGGTGCCAAAGGCTCCTGAAATGTCCTGTGATCCAGTATTACATCATCCAGTGAAGAACTCCCTGCCCCAGGGGAGGTACTAGGGGCATTCTCACTCAGCCTAAACCAAATCAAAGACTACATTCAGACTTCACTGAACTGGGCTTTTCTTTCCTCACCACATGGACTTTCCTTACCACCCATGGCTTCCACCACCACCTCAACAGATCCAGGCTGCGACCACCACTCTGACAGGACCACAACCACCTCTCCAACCAACAAAATCAGAATTGCAGCAACCAAGTCTCGTCTCTTGATCCCACGGGTATCTTGCAGGTCCTTCCAGTCGCCTGGGGCATCCACATCCCTGCTCTGACTGCCTGTACCAGCATCACAGCCTCACTCCAGCAGCATGCAAGTGTCTGCCAGTATTGAATCCCAGCTATCCATTCTTTCCTGCCAGCACTGACTCTCCAACTGTTTCTGCCATGTTTTCTGAGCATGGGGGAGGTGAACCATGTGGAAGGGTGGCCCATCTTGTCTCTGTACTGAGGCCATGTGCATTTTTTAATGGGTGAGGAAGGCCAGCCATTACCTCAGTTTGATCCAGTGAGTGGGGCTTGGGAAGTTTCTCCTCATCAGTTAGTTTAATCCAGTTTTATTAGTGTTGTTATTAGCATTCTTCTTGGTTAAAAGTTATTTTTTCACTGACATGCAGGTGTATTTGGTCTCTCTCTCTCTCTCTCTGTATTGGAGAAACCAGGGGTATTGAATCCGAGGGAGAAGACTTCTGTCCAAGGTCTCCACACCTCCAAACTGTCTCCAACTGAAACATAGGTATAGGACAAAAATTCAGGATATGTGAAATTTAATTGATCCAGCTTTATGTTTCACAAATAGTGATGAAAATGGCTGTGGGACCAGATAGTTGCACCAGCAGCATGACTTGTGTCCAGTAATTGTCTCATCAGAATAGACAACCACTCTACAGCACAATGAAGCTTGTATAGAGTAGGAAAGCCAAGTTTGATTTATGGCATTTTTAAGCACAAAAATCCACAGGAAATTAATTATTTTCAGTAATAAGTACTACTGAGAAGACTCAGGACCATAAGAAGGTAGATACACCAGAGTGAGCTGCTTGTGGTCATTGTCCTGCTTGTTCAGTACATCCCTACATACAACCAGAGTCCCAGATGTCCAAGATATACGAATACAAGGAGAAGTAACTGTTTAAAGGGTACTAACCTCTTCACAACAGCTCCAGTGCTAGGAGCTACTAATTTACTATACTTTTCTGAATATTTGGCCAACTGTGTGCAATGGCCCAAGAGCCATTTCATGTGCAGACAGAAAATGTGGCTTATTATTGATGTGCCTTATTTCTGTACCAAAGTAAAACTGAAAGCACCACCACCGTGTGGGGTGACACTTTTTCAGACCTGCAGAGCAGGTCTCAAGGTCTGACAAATCTCACTTCATAAACAGGAATGGCAACAGACACATCACACACTCAATGCAATTTCCACAGCAAATATATTTTGAAAAATAAGTTTACAATTTGAATTGCCTGAGACATCAAGAAATTATTACCTCAAGCACATGCATCTATCTGCAAAATTTCCTAAGAATGACTTACTTGTAAGTCTTAGAAGGAAATTAAATTCTTCCTGTGTTCACCTGGGGTTTGCAAGTGCAAGACTCATGGTTTTACTCTTTATTCTGTACAACAATGGAGTTTAGAAATCGATTTTTTATATAAAATTCAATCTGACATGACAACATCCCTATACCAGTGCTAGGGCAAAGCTCTGTACAGAGAACTACATGTAGGAAAATAAAGAGAAACATAAGAACTGAGCAAGCACGTCTGATACAACCCAGCTGTTTCCAGGCGCAGGATTAATCACCTCATACAGCCTCTGACTCCAGGTCCTGAAGTTACAGATGATGATCATAAAGTCTCAAGAGGCCGAAAGTCTCTTTGGAGCTGTGCTCTGCCTGTGCTCTGCAATTACAGCAACAATCCTCCTTCACACTTCCGAGGTGCCTGGAAAGCTCCTCGTAGCATTCAGCAACCAACTGGATTTCTGAGCAGCCAACAAAGCCAGCATGATTCAGCAACCACTTCTGTCCACCTTATCTTTCCTTATAAAGAACAATGCTGTGTATAGTAATTTTTAACTACAGCTCTTCATTATAGGATAAAATTAAGTGGGTTTGGTTTGCACTATATAGTACTCTTAGTCCAAGCTCCTGCTATTCTCTCTTCTTGTGATTTTTTTCCCCTCTTGCTGTGCTTATGAATAAAATAAACTGAGCATAAGTTTTCAAGATGTACTTAACACAAATGTCCATTGAATGCTACAGTTCTTGCAGGTCACTTGAAATTACTTAGCACTGAGCCTCTGACTTCTTGTCACCAATACACACAATATGTTTGTTTTTTAAAAAATGTCTTACTGTAAGTGGTTGTAGTGTAAACAGGGTCTCTCACTTCGCAGTATATCCTGGATAGTTATACAATGCTTTAAATAGCCAGGGAAGAAGCATTGTGATTAAACAACTATTTACATTGGACACCAGAATTAATTTTCTCTTTATTTATATTCTGTTAATTTATAAATATTAAAATTTTTAAAAGGATCTCCCAGAGGTCCTGACTCATTTAATAGTCTTGCAGTGGTAACAAGCAGTTTTTAACTCCTTGGTCATTGTCTCAACATTTATAATTTCTGATTTTAATGATAAATGCATCTGGTTCAATGTCCATTGAACATCTATGTTACCTACACCAGCTCAACCTTTGGCTCCCAGGGCCAACCTCTTATACAATGGATGGCCCTTTCCACATAGCAGAGCATCCACACTGGGTGTCCTCTGGGCAGAGGGACTTAAACATTATTGTGACTTTTTAATTCAGATAACTTGGAAAAAAAAAAAGAGGGTATTGTCATAGCCTGGGAAAGTGAAGTGGTTTGTGCTGTGACACTGAGCGTTTGGTACATTGAGTAGAGCCTGACAGAGATTTATCTGGGGTGTGTGAAGTTATGAGGCCTGTCAGGACAGTATGGGAGGATAATGTGTGGGCTCTGTCATTGTGAACAGCACCCAAACCATCCCTGACTTTCTCTTAGGTGGTATTACAAAATGCAGAAACTCTCCCAAAAGGAGAGCCCTGGACTGAAATGCCAGGCATACAGTGTAGAGAACAGGGGGACAGGATCCAACAATGAGCTGGGGAGTTATCTGGCAGGGACTGTGTGCACAGTGTTTCTCTTTGCTTACCTGGCAAATCACAAGGCAGCAAAATAATGCCTTGGTGACAAGATGAAACCCCAATGACAAAAACTGGTTTCTTTCCCAAGACATTCAGTTGGGTTGGACTAGCCTAAATCACTGCCATACATCAGCACCTTCAAGATACACACAAATATTTCCCGATCTGACCTTCTAGGATATTTGTTATGGACTATGAACTAAATATTTTCTGAATGAAGAAAGTGTTATATGACTGTGAAGAAAGGAAGAACTCACTTGACTGGGAATGGCCACATTGCTGCCCCCAGGCTTCATAAAGGTGATGAAGCAGCAGTTTGTGAGGGTCTTTTCATGTAGGTGTGTTCCAGGCGACCAGCTCAGCTGTCAAGTTAGAACATCTCAGTAGAGAAAAACATACTTCTGTACCAATTATTATAAATCTCATTCCTTTTTAAGTGCTTCTGAAGCCGCAAATCATATGCAGACGTCAAGTGCCAAGTAGGCTCTGAAGTCAAGTTCACAGTGCTGGAAAAGTGTCTTTTGTAAAACTGTTCACATCTGCAGCATCTACAATGCTAAATGGGGATGGTAAAAAGATTAATTTCCTGTAATCTTAAAAAGAGAATTTTCTTCTGCCTTTTCCTGCCCGAGGATTAACATCCCTCACTGTTGTGAAGGGCTTTTTGAAGAGCCTGGAAGTTTGAAGGAGACACAGCCTCCTTGTGTGATGCAAATTCAGGTCCCAAGTGTCTGCCAGGGTGCCAAAGGCTTCCCATTCCAACCAGCCAGCATTACTGGTGCTCAGCCTCTTGCCCACAGCCTTTGCACAGAGCAAGGAGGTAGCAGACAGCTTGGAGGGAGGGCAGAGCTGAGCATCTCCAATGGCTCTGTCAGACCTGAGCTGGCAGTGTAGAACTTGCAAACTGATGCTTCTCAGTTAAGTCTGATTTTGAACAATTTTTTCAATAATTCATGTCCAGGGATGAAAAGTATGTCCCCCTGCCCTGCTGAAACAGTTTCTGTTCCTACAACCGAGTTAAAATATCCCTTCCTGCTACTTGCCTTTACTCATGGCAATAAAATATTTAATAATTTGCCAGGAAGTAGGCTGGCTGCATGACTTGAGATGGAACAGAGCACAGCAGAATGCCTCCCATCCTTTTTCTCCAGGGAAAGATTCTACTTTTTGTAAAACCATCAAGTGATGTCTCAGAGCCATCTGGTGATGTCCAGGATCTTCTTTTTTAGTTTGAAAGCCTGAAATAAATCTGGCTTATGTTCAGCAAGTGGTAAACAACCAATCAATCCTGGAAAAAAAAGTCAAAGAGAAAGAATAGAATAAATACGGTGAATGTTGCTGGTTTCCTCCAATATTTGTGGAAATCTCTGCAGCTGTTATTATGTCATTGACATTGTTAATAGAAGTGCATTTCTATAAAAGTGCTCTTAATAGAGTTGTTAGTGCAGTGTTTGCATGCCTTGTACTGATGTGCCTGATTAGGATAAGCTGTGAGCTGACTAGGGAATTGGTCCTTACCAGAGCTGAGAGCATGTGTTGAAACTCCAGCACCAGAATATGGATGACTGGGGAGCACCGGGGGATACACAGATTTACTGCTTACATGGACAAGTGTTTAGAAAGTCTGGGGTGGTGTTGCTTCCCTCCAGGATGTCAGGAGGTGTAAGATGGAGGTCCAACTGGGAGCCTCCATGCCAAATGCAGCTGTTCTGCATCCCAGTGACTTACCTTGGACCCAGGGCATAGGAAAGTACTTCTAGTCCTTTTGGCATAGGAGTTCTGCATTTATTACCATAACCATACCATAACAACTGCTGGTCATTTTAATAGTGTTACGGCTTTAAATCAAGAGAACAACTTGGTTTTGTTTCATTTCACCTTTTCAATGGTTGAGGTGAATAGTCAAGTATTCCTAATTGAATTGCTCCTTCATGCAAATGCAACCGCTCTATAATTATGATAATTACAATGCAGAAGGAGGCATTGGAAGCTTCCCTGAGATTAAAATAATTTTTATAATAGTATGTATAGGAGGAAAACACCTCTTGTTTGTTTTATAGAGCAGTGAGTAGGGAAATCTATTAGTTTAGGAAATAGGAAATTTAACAGCACAGCAAATCAAGGGCCATATAAAAATCTATCAATAGAACTACTTAAAAAAAAGGTGAAGTAAATCATAAGATAATACTCCTTCAATACTGGGAGAACTCACTGAGAGCAGCACTTTAGAGAAATACTGGGGGCTGCTGGTGGATGAGAGGCTGGACATGAGCCAACAATGTGCCCTTGCAGCCCAGAAAACCAAATGTGTCCTGGGCTGCATCCAAAGCAGGGTGGCCAGCAGCTCAAGGGCTCTCTGCCATGCCTTGGTGAGAACCCACCTGCAGTGCTGCATCCAGCTCAGGGTTGCCCAGCACAGGAAAGACAAGGACCTGTTGGAGCAAGACCAGAGGAAGCCACTAAAATGATGATCAGAGGGCTGGAACACCTCTCCTTTGAGGAGAGGCTGAGAAAGTTGGGGTGGTTCAGCCCGGAGAAAAAAAGGCTCTGAACAGACCTTATTGTAGGTCTGTACCTAGAGGGAGCTTGTAAGAAGAAGCAGAGTCTGTTGTGATAAGAGAAGGTGCAATAGTTTTAAACTAAAAGAGAGCAGTTAGACTAGATATAATGAAAAGTTTTGAACAATGAGGGTGGTAAAACACTGGTAGAACTTGCCCAGAGAAATTGTGGATGCCCAGTTCCCTGGAAACATTCAAAGTCAGGTTGAACAAGGCTCTGAGAAACCTAGTCTAGTTGAAGATGTTCCTGCTCATTGCAGAGGGGATTGGACAAGATGACCTTTAAAGGTCCTTTCCAACTTAAGCCATTCTAAGATTCTGTGATTCTACCTCTCAGGCTATCTCAGGTGCCAGGCTTTCTCTGTGTCTTCAGCTGACCCCAGTTGTAGCTAATTATATATAATGAAATGGTGCCTAAAGGTTACTAAAATTTCACATTAACGTTAAGGCGCCATAAACATACAAGTTCTCAAAAAAAAACTAAGGTGAAGATTGATACTGAAAAATGACGATTCTACATTTGCCAAAGGATTGCAGAGCTGGTCTGGGCCCACTCTGCAAGTGTTCATCCTGCAAGTGTGCTGTTCCTGTGTCACAGTGTGGACAGTGTATGTATTTTTTGTGTAGGAGGAGTGTAAAAGCAACACTGTAAAGGCAGTAACACCAATACCAGTTTTTAATTATATGAGTACAGGTATATATCACCTGAATGGGGCTAAAATTGTCTTGATGTTGAACAGGAATTGGCAACAAAATGTTTAAAATCAGTATAGGCAATTGGTATTTATCAGTTTGGTCTTTCTCTGGGGTTTCTTTATTGTAATGAAATATGATTGGTAAAAAATTAAAATTAGATAGTTGTTTTAAATATTGCCTAATCAGAAAAGCTAACCCTTTTTAAAGTTCCTAGTGAAACTAAAGAAGCCTGCCATGCTTGAATTTAGGATGTGATTTTAAACTGTTGCATCTTGACTCTTCCACAGTGATATGAGAAAGACAATGGCCTTATTCTCATTGCAGCTCCCATCTTCTGCATTCACTTGCTTGGCTTTAAGTTATTTATAACTTTAAAAAAGCTATTTAAAATGTACTTAATAGCTGGACTAAAGTAGTTTCATCATTGTTAAAATGTTTTTAAGAAGTGACATGTGATTATTTTTGACAGAATCTTGGCACTTAACGAACCTCGAAAGCTAATTATTGCTTCATATGTTCTTCCATGGGGAAAAATCTTTTCTTAATAAAAGAAAAGGAATAGGGTTTGGGTGTTTAAGTACACACAAGGAAGTAAGATGCATTGTAATTGATTTTAACAAAAGTTGACTTCCTCTAACATCCTGACTACCTTCAAAAACAATATTAGGACCACAGTAGTTACTTTACCTGTCTTACCTATTGAGACCTTAAGCTCCTTTCAGAGTGGGCAGAGTACCACTTACCACATGCAGTTTCATGCTGCAGTAAAGGAGCCCTTCTGGAGTGATTAGTACAAAAATAGCTGCTAGGCCAGACTCAAAGGGCACAGGGACAGGACCTGGACCTTCATAGTTCTCCAAAACAGCCTAAAAAGAAGAGCCCCATGTATATATGTAGTCTTTTTTATTTATTCAGACTCTGTACAAGCATTTGAGATAGTTATTTCCCCCTTCCCTTCCTTTTTTCCTTTCATTTCTTTTCCCACTTCCCTTTACCCAACTCATCCTCTAAACATCTTCCCCTCGAGTCTTGCTCAGGTCTTTAAATCCATGATACAACCTGCTTAGTTATCCAAGAGCTGGAGCATAGGATGGGAAATAGTTGAGATTCACTTTCAAGAATTGCAAAAGGAGAAGGTCTCCCACATTTCTGTCTTCCAGAACCTGAAGGGAGGCTACAAGAAAGCTATAGAAGGACTTCTTACAAGGGCGTGATAGGACAATGGGTAAGGGCTTTAAACTGAAAGAGGGCAGGTTTAGATTAGATATTAGGAAGAAATTCCTTACTGTGAGGGTGGTGAAGCCCTAGCACAGGTTACACAAAAAAGCTGTGGATGCCCCAAGCCTGAAAGTGTTCAAGGCCAGGTTAGATGCGTCTTTGAGCAACCTGGTCTAGTTGAAGGTGTTCCTGCCCATGGCAGGGAGGTTGGAACTACATGCTTCTAAGATCCCTTCCCTAAATCATTCTACCATTCTATGATTTCAGAGCCAAACAAAGACAAACCAGATGCCTGAGCAGGTGCTGGGCACCACTGGGCACATAATGGCAGCCTTTCTGTCAAATCACATGGAGAAGGTCTATGGAGGAAAAACAAAAGACATGTTCCATTATGTGCATTTTCCTGCAGTGTCAAAGGGGGAGCATCAAGAGATATTGAGATATGAGATAATAATGGTAGAGATAGCAGATCAGTTAGGAGCATTCAAAATTAAAAGGAAACCTCTGTCAAGGAATAGCAAAGGTAATTAACCAGCAAAGCCCTCAGCTTGAGAGAGAAAGGACCGTCAGACCTGATCTTGAATAACTGCAGAGGCTACCAGGAAGCTTTTGATATACATGAATAGTTACATTTACTGAGCAGCAAGGTTTAATACCCAAATACGAGTTAGCACTTTAAAAGCATATAATTGAAATACTGTTTTTCAACACAGATAGCACCCTTGTTTGCCAAGCAGAGAAGAGTTTTAATTAGTTACAAAAAGAAAGTCTCTTTGTCAGGAAAGACTATACTGTGAAGTTGACACATGTGGATGTAGAGATGATCTAGATAAGGATCTAGGTAAGAGAGAGGAAAAAGAACAGATAGCAGTGTCCATGTTGATTTGCCCAGCTGCCAAAACTGCCTGAATGCTAAGTGCTGGCACCCTGACCAGGGCAGTTCATGCTGGGTGCTGACTGCACAGATGGACTGTCTATGTAACACTTAGAGCTCATGTAACATGATAAGGCATTCAGAGCCTTTTTCATCCCTTCATTCTTCCTTGCACCAGCCCTCGCAGACAGGGTTGTCTCTCCAGGATGGCATCTCCTCTCCCCACAAGAGCTGCCTGCACTTTCACTTTAATACCCCACTTCCTCATTTTCCTGGCTGGAAAATAAAGATAGTACCAGTTTCCTGACTCTCTTGAGGGTTGATGCAAGGATGAATGAAGGGACAGAAGAGACTCTGAATGCTTTGTCATCCTACAGGAGCTTTAAATATCACTCAGAGTGTTATCAATTGTTCAACATGCACCCAGCAACTTGCACTGTTATCAGTCCTGGGTGGAGGAGAACAGTGCAGGAGGAGCAGTGGAGACTGCAGCCTAAACACTCCGGGTTTAATAGCCTTCACCATTTCATAAACTTATCATCTCTCAGTTATCTATTTTGTCACTTATTCATCTCAGACTTGGTTATTCTAATTTTTTCCATTTGCACAGAAGATGTTATAGTTGTGATTGTTCACGGAAGTGGAAAAAAAAGGGAAAGCTGCACAGTCTACACCAAACATCTAAAAAATATCTAATGAAGTGTAAGATTTTTATTGTGACTCCTATATTTCATTTCTTATGTGATTTCATTACATTAATATGCGTTCTGTTTCGAGAAATAGAAAATAATATTAGAAAATAATTTGCACTTTTAATGAGACTAATAAATTCATTTCCATATCTGTGAGGATTTCAATCAATAAAATAGTATTTTCATCTAGGACTCAATAAAATCTTTAAAATACATGTGAACTTCAATTTTGTCTTGGAATACATTTACAGAATATAATTGCTCTTAATGATCCATGAAGAGGAGCTGTACTATTTTCATATATAATTTCTAAAGATAAGGCATAAAAGGACAGCCATTCTTCTACTTCTGACTTTAAATAACTTCTCTGGTTGCCATTAAGGTTATTGAACCACATCTGTTCAGTGTTCTTCTCTGTTTTACAAATAGAGTATTAGGAAACAATGAGAATTTCCAAAGGAAACAAGAAGAAAGCTGATGATTTGGGAAACTTAATGGGACAATTAACAATAAATTGTCTAGAGACTTTATTAATAAACTTTTACTTTCTATGTATATACATAAATTTTTTATTTTTGTATTGTATTTGGTCAATCCCTTATATTCCTCCAGCCCAGTTCCAAAATCAGTATATCACATGGAAACATCCATTCAGTACTGATATATGCTTTTCATTTTACCCACTGAAATAATTTCCCAGGTACTGGTTCTTCCTCCCACTGTCACTGATGAATTCGGCCTCTTAGAAAACATGCCATGCGTGAGTTCTGCAAAGCACCTCATTTAAAACTGCTGCCCTCTCTAAAACAGACAGAAAGTTACTGGCTTTCAAAGGCCTTGTATCTGAGAGTCCTGCTTTCCATAGGCAATGAACAGGACCTAATCCTGGTACTTGGCACAGAAGAGGGATCAGGGCTGTCCACCAGGGTCACTGCCATGTCACAAACTTAGCCATGAAGTTTGTATCCCAGCAAGGTATTCAACAGTGTAGGGCTACAGTTTGGTTTGGCCCACTAAATGATCAGGAGTCACCTAGGAATTTAAAATTCAGGGACAAAATATATTCAGATTATGTCCTTATCTAAGTAAGAGCACTCACACTGACAAGTTGAACAGGTTACATATTTCAGCACTGGGTTTGGAAATAGATGGGCATGACTGGTTTTACCATGGGACACACATATCAAGTGCAAAGATGACAGAGGACCCACATTTCCAATGTCACTTGCTCATAAATAATAATAATAATAATGACAACAATTACAACTCCCACTTTCTCTAATGACATGACATAAAATGATGATTTTGATCTAAACTGAGGTGTCTGTGGGTTCAAGACAGCAAGATCTATGGGTATCCATGGATTATTCCTCATGTAAACAGCTTCCAAATCACCTCTGACAAAGGTGGTGTACCAAATTGGCATTTGAAGTCTGAAGCTTTAATTTTATTCATGGACTGTGGTCCCAATCCTCCTCTATGGCAAGGTAATTTAGACAATTTGTAAATACAAGTAATTAAGCAGGTGTAAATAGCACCATGGAGCATTTAAGTGTATTCTTTTCCACTGAGAACAACATAGTTAAATGAAGCTGTTAATTTTATCATTTGCAGGAATCAAGCAGTACGGTTATATGCTAACACATTAATTAAATAGTCAAGGTTCTGTCATCATGATTTGGTTCACAATATTTCACTAGAGAACAATCAAGATTCATCCATAGATACATGGGCATATTAAAATGGAATATTGAAACCATTATGTAAACCCCATCCTAGATGAAAGAGCTCTACATTAATTGGAAAGGCAAAAGGAGGCATTTTTCTAACATTTATTTAGCCAAGCCACTTGGCCAGAACCAAAATGCTCTGTCAACATATAGTGTAGGATGTTTAAAGCAGCATTTGTGGGTGATATCTTCACACATTTGATGTGTTAGCTTCAATAAGGAAACTTAAATTAGACACACACATTGTTACCCTGATTCAAAGAGAGCTGTAGGATCCAGGACACCCCTGATGTGCCCTGGTGCAGGTACAGGTCAGCCCATATGTCCACACAACCACAGCGTCATGCACAGTCCCAGCTCACAGGGGCGTGATGTGCTTTTTGTTTCAATGGAATGCACTACTCCAGCTGGAAGCATAATGGCCAGGCACTGGCACCCCAAAGCAGCAGGGTTTACACTGCTCCTCAGCCACCAAATGAGACAGTAGGAACAAAATCAGGTGGTTGATGCCACCTGCCAACTTCAGAGCAAATCATAGTGCTGTTATTATGTATAGGAACACCATGCACAGCCCAGCAAGCTGGATGCCTTGGAAACGCAGCCATGGAAAAACTGTGGTTACGGACCATGCACTGAAGGATGCTATGTTCTTAAAGGAGGTGGTGTTTTTTGGAGTTTGTTGGGGTTTTTGGTGTGGTTTGTGGGGTTTTGTTTCTTTTGTTTTGTTTCTTTTGTTTTGTTGTTTTGGTTTTTTTGGTTTTTTTTTTTTTTTGGTTGGTCTGGGGTTGGTTGGTTGTTTTTGGGGGTTTTTTTTGTGTTTTCTTTTAAATAGCCTCTTGTGATCTAATCAGACTTAGCACTTGGAGGTGGACTGCTCTCTTGAATGCTGGCACNTAGCACCTGGATGTGGACTGCTCTCTTGAATGCTGGCACCCAAATTGTGTCTATGATGCAATGGGGGCCCATGTATATCTTATCTATCTATCTATCTATCTATCTATCTATCTATCTATCTATATCTATATCTATATCTATATCTATATATATATTATATCTTACCCTGAGTCTTAACTTTTGCTCTTCAGTGGTTTCTATTGGTTCAATAACTTGACTTTCTGATCCTGTGGCTATTGGACTTCTGAGGCTAATTGTTTTTGTGCAGGGTGGAGGAACTGTTCACAAACAATAAGCTCTTACAGGAGCCCTCAGAGAACATTATAAGATCCAGAATGAGAGACAGTTAACATTTTTCCAACATGCTTTTCATCTGCAAGTATAACTGGACCAAAAACCTCTTTTAAAGGAAAATAGTTTGTCAGACAGAAGCATAGCTTATAAAAATGGCACGAAAAAAAATNGGGTTGGTTGGTTGTTTTTGGGGGTTTTTTTTGTGTTTTCTTTTAAATAGCCTCTTGTGATCTAATCAGACTTAGCACTTGGAGTTGGACTGCTCTCTTGAATGCTGGCACCCAAATTGTGTCTATGATGCACTGGGGGCCCATGTATATCTTATCTATCTATCTATCTATNGAAGATTTTTGCCAAAGTTTTCTGTTGAAGCATTGAAAATTATATGGACTCTCTGCACGGGTTTCACTTGTAGCCTCACCAGCTGTGAAACGGTAGGAAAGGGTTAGAAGTGCTACATTTCAAGAGAAAGTGTTGTGTTCAGAAATAATTGTCAAGCATGTAAAAAGAAAAGTGTTACTTTTAAAAACGAAATGTATTTTTCTCCTTCTCTGCTTCACATTCTCTTACTATTTCTGAGCTCTGCAAAGCTGGAAGAGAGTCAAAGTTTGTGAGTGTGGCAAAAGAGAAAGCTCTTTTTCATGTTTTCATCCTTTGCTCATGGAAAATATTATAATTTCACATAGAAAGTATTCCTGAGAAAAGTTCTACTTTTCCAATTCTACCTATTCATGAAACAGAAAAGACAGATTAAAGGAACTCTGTCAAACAGCAGAGTGAAAAATAGAAACCCATCTTATCTGACTTTTCATGTCTCTAGTATTCTTACTGTTACTCTCCAAAATGTCCCCTGATGTTAAGTAAGATTAGGACCTGACAAAGGTAGAAAAAGATCCTGTAGAGTTCAAGAGATGGTCAATAATTCCTCTTTTTGAATAATCTTGAAATGGTAATTAAAGATTTCATCAAAATAATTTCCTAAACAGTCATTGACACTTTGCAGATGCTAATTCAGGTTAATTTTGCCCATTACAAATCAAATGTTTTTGGTGTCTTCCTTCAGACAAACTCTTCAGTCATATTTCCATAGCTTCTTATTGGAGACCATCAGGCTTGTTAGATGTACATGCTGTATTTGCTCTCTCAAAATAGTTTTCAGGTGACAGAGTAAATTGCAGACAGAAGGGGACAGTGTGAGATGACACCAGAAAACGTTACCAACAAGACAAGGTTAATGACCTGTCCCGTGAACTGCTCAGGTGAGGTCTTTGTCACTGTGCTGCATCATCAATGAAATGGGTGCTCAACACAGGGCAAATACACTGAAAGTTACTGTAAGAAAGGAAAGTGAAACGGGGAAAATTTGCTCACTGGCATTATTATGTTCAGTATATAAGTGTGAGTACAGGATATCTGCTGCATATACGGGTTGGATGTGGGACTTACTCTAACAGAAGGCAAACAGGGTTTTCTCTGCTAGCATAGTAAAATATTATTTAAAAAAAAATTATTCACCTTTTCTGAATATTAGATTTTGGTTCTATATACAGCTTCATGATGGATTACATATTTTAATTACACTGCCCAAGGAGTTTTATCGCTGACCCACAATTTTCAGAGTATCTTCCTTGCTCCCAGGTAGAACAAGCTGTGATCTACTACCATCAAGTTCTCCTAAATTTAGCAAGATTAATGAGGTTTCCACAGCTTTGGCAGTCTCATTATCTTATGTTTTTAATCTGCTGTGTGCAATTTTTTCAATCTTCACAAAAAATGGAATATTATATCATCTGTCATTACAATTATTCTCAATACAATGTCTAAAAGTTACACCACTGTGCTTTCAGGTAGTTGAAAAAAACAACAAACTCAAGCTGCCTGCCTGAAGTCAAATATGTTAATTATCATGTGGGACAGAAATACTAACCGAGAGACCTACAGAAAGAAAGGGAGGAGTTGAAGCACATTCTAGATTCATGCAAAAACACAAAAAGGAAACTTATCCTAAAAAAGGGAAGCTGTGCTATTCTCTTATGGGCTGGGAACAGGACAGGTTACATGAGGAACCTTCACTAATAAACCAGACAAAACACAACTCAAAAAGCTCTCCAGTGCAAAGTAACCTGGATGGGAAAACCAATTATCTTTTCACACAAACTGGCTTTGTGCAGTTTTTTGTTTTCTTTCACCAAAGGGAGAGCTATTGTATCACCTGCAGCTCAAGGAATTTTAGAACGTTTTGCATTTACAATCAGTAAGTCAGAATCAGTTACAAAGCAGTGGTACGACTGCTGGAAAGCATCTCTATCACCATGATCCAAAATTCTGTCTTCAGTTGGCTTTCACTTTTATTTGATAAGATTTGGTGATTTGCCTTTGTTTCTGTGGTGTATTTTGCCTGCATAAATGCAAAACACAGAAAGATGCTCAGATCTTTTAAATATTTTTGCTAAGTGAAACTCAAAAGGCTATTTGGGTGAGAAAACAAATTATGAAAATCACTTGTGCAAGGAACAGCCCCTTTTTACTATCACTCATATGTTTCTACAAAATTATGATGATTTTTCCCCCACTTTGCATATGCTATTCTTTTCCAAGTTTCTTATAAGTTTAGGAATATGATACTTTGGTTAATCTTATCTTGTGACTTCATCCCACACAACGTGTTTCCTTTGTCTAGTTTTTCTGTAACTCTTTCAAATTAAGGAGGGATAATTACAGTAAACACTAAAATGCCTGTCTTTTCAGAGCTTTTGAATGTAATGTTTGTTTCTGTATGCCTTCCAGAGTGCCATGTAAATGGAACAGAGTGCCAGAGAGTTCCCTCATCCCTTGGAAGGAAATAGGGCTGGACTTTTAATGAGAGTCTGTAGGAATACAGACTAACTGGCTACATGTGTTTGTTATGGAAAATCAAATAGGAGTTCCCAATATCCATCAGACATGTTAGCATGCTGATGATTTAAACAAATTTTTCCAGCATAATTAAGAAAGCACTTTCTGGGAGACCTCATCACATTGTAAGTGTCACAGTAATTTGCCTTACAGCCTGCAGTATCCGTTTCTAATTCCAGGAGTAATTAGATATCTCCAGGGACTTGCCCTGAATATATTTTCTTGTTTGTCTTCCATACTTCTTCAGATACACTGATTTTGCACCTCTCTTCTCAGGGAAAGCGCATTAGAATCACTATTAATTTTTACCATTTAGAATTCTACAGTAATATGATAGCTAAGACACAAATTGGCCTTTGTACTCATCTCTTCCCACTTCTCTCTTCTCTTAGATAAATATTACTTATGCTACTACCAGTTAATATTAAAGTTGAAATAAATTTAAGATGCCCTCCTTCAGCAGGGATCTAATAGTAGCTTCCCTGAGGCAAGTGACAAGACTGTGTAACCAGGCTGCCCATGCTAGGAAATAGTCCAAACTCTATCCAGGCCTGGCACCACCCCAAACCTCAACATTTTAAATATTTACTTCCTCCCCGTGCAACTATTTTTCTCTCTCTCTCTGAAGAAGGGGATTTTCTGTATCAGGTTATGCTGTGTGGGCTCACCCATCAAGGCTTACTTCATGCTTCAGACAGAAGTGGCTGTGTGCTCCAGACTGTCCCAAAGCTTTGGGGGATCATTCAAAACAGGCAAGGAGGTCAAATTCATAGTGACAGGCACAGGAGAAGCAGCCTGGTGGGCAGTTCATGTAAATGTGTAAGACTGAATTCTTCTTTCACGGATCTGTGAAGCCAATAATTTTTTAACATGTATCATGTTGTGCTGCAAATACTAATTTTCTATTTTCTGTAATTTTAAATTAATTCAGACCAGCAAAGATGACTGTGCAATTGGAGTGACACACTTTTGTACAGTTTAACAAATTCCCTTATGTGTATTACCCAAGCAATGTCTTCCACAGCTTCATTTGAAGTTCTTTCCATTTCAGTTGAAATCAACTGCTTTAGCCACCTGAACAAAAAAGCCACGTTATTGGCCACCACTCCTAATCACACTTATCTTCAAGTTTGCAATAAATCGTCATATGTGGATTGAAAAGCATTTTTTTACCTATTGCATGATTGCAGGTGCCTTTCTAATCAGTCTTCTCTGGGTTTTGTGTATCAGCTATTTTATCAAGCCCTAAAGATTTCCTTGTCAAGGTACCATTGTTATCCTTTCATTGTGACTTATGTCACTTCGGTTCCAAAAGAGAGGAATCTGATATGCCATATATTTCTCTGCAGCTGTGAAGGTTATAGTTGTCATATCTAAAAATGGAAGAAAAATGCTGTGTCTCCAGGTACACGTTTCCATCTGGACAGAATTTTCCCCTCAGAAATATTTCATAACACTTTGTTCTCTCTAGTTTTTCTAACTCACGTACTGAGATTCTCGACAAGTCTTCCGGGGAATATTCCTCAAAACTTCCCCTATCCTAATGTCATCCTACACAAACCATGAGTTTCCATTGCTGACATTTCTGAACTGTTTGCCATCATGTTGTCTCTGCTGTTCCATAAATATTATTCATTTGCTCCATATGACGTAACCATAGCTCAGTTTTCAGTCAGTGAAAATTTTGTTTCCTTTCTGTTACTCCCCTATCGTTTAAATTCATTTTAATTACCACCCACATCCTAGTACTACAGAGACATAAACAAGTGAGAAGTGGGTTTCTCATGCCTCTTCACACAGTACAGACACAGCAAGTGCACCCCCAAGGCTCTGGTCTCTGCATTATGTTTGTTTCTCTCCTGCCAGGACAGTGCATCCCAAAGCAGTTTTGCCTTTGCAGCATTGCCACATTGCAAATTCAAGATACTATCAGTGCGTTCTCAGCTTTTGCTTGAACACTTATGTATAAATATTTACCGTTTTGAGGTTTTGTTTACTTATTTAATACTGACATTTGCTCAACATGTTTACTTGCATTTTCAAAGTGCAACATTGCTAAGTAATTTTCTAGCTATAGCACTGACCTTCATCCTCTTGTCTTATTTCTCTCTTCTCAAGAGGATTGCAGTGATTCCTTGTTTCGTATGTATTGACAAATGGTCCCTTTTGTCCAGAACACCAAAATGTTAAATGAGGTCAATACAAGGTCTAACACAAGGACCAGTCTTTGCACGGGGGTAAGCCTTAACCTGGTGCAGAGGGGTTTTCTGGTGGCCATGGCATGGTGCATCATTAGGATCATTAGCTGAACTTACTACAAAGCCCATGGTGGCACAGATCTTTCTTTCCAACCTGACCCCTCATTGTGGCAAGTTGTTCAGTAAGACTGGCAAAAAGCCATTACCTTATTGTTCTTTCAGCCCACAGAAAGACTTCAGAACACATCTTAAGGTCTGTCATAGCAGGACATAAACTAGCAATCCAAAAACCCAACATCTTGCTGCTAATCCTCCCGCAAATGCACTTTTCCCTGTTTTATTATTTCCTCAATGTATGGCAAACTTCCTCCCATTTCCTGTGAGGCCATGATCTATTATTATTTCCCAGTTGATCCATTAGCTGTTTGAGAATTCAATTAGTTGAAATAATTTTTATATTCATGTTGTAATTTTGTAATTAATATCATGAGTAAACAATGTGTTCACTGAACTAATGAAAATGTCATTGCTGATATCCAGTGAGTTGCTGTGACAACTTCCCTGGGGAGCTCATTCCAGTGTTCAACCACCCTCTAGCTTTTCCTAATATCCAGCCTAACCCTCCCCTGATACAGCTTTATGCTATTCCCCCAGGTCCTGTCACTGGTCACCACAGAGATGAGATCAGTGCCTACCCCGCTCTTACCCTCTGCAACTTCCCCAGGAAACTGTAGACTGCAATAAAGTCTCCCTTCAGTTTCCTCCAGGCTGAACAAGCCAAGTGACCTCAGCTGCTCCTCATAGGGCTTCCCTTCAGGCCCTTCACCATCTTCAGTGCCCTCCCCTGGATGCTCTGTAACTGCATTATATCCTTTTTATACCGTGGCACCGAAAACTGCACACAATATTCAATGTGAGGCTGCCCCAGCACAGAGCAGAGTGGGACAATCCCCTCCCTTTGGCTGGCAATGCTTTGCCTGATGCCCCCCAGGACACGGTGGGCCCTCCTGGCTGCCAGGGCACTGCTGACTCATATTCAACTGGCCATCGACCAGGACCCACAGGTCCCTTTTCACCACAATGCTCTTCAGTCTCTGGTTCCCCAGTCTGTACATCCAGGGTTGCCCCATCCCAAGTGCAGAATCTTGTGTCTGTTAAACATCATATGGTTGGTGTTTGCCCAGTCCTCTAAGTTGTCAAGGTCTCTCTGCCTTTGAGGGAGTCAACAGCTCCTCCCAAGAGTGCCTGGAAAGCTGTTTAGCAGAAAAGGATCTGGGGATTCTGGTCAACAGCCAGCTGAACATGAGCCAGCAGTGTGCCCAGGTAGCCAAGGAAGCCAGTGGCATCCTGGTTTGTATCAGCAATAGTGTGGCCACCAGGACTAGGGCAGTGATTGTCCCTCTGTACTCAGCACTGGTGAGGCCACACTTCAAATCCTGTGTTCAGTTATGAGCCCCTCAAAGACACTGAGGTGCTGGAGACTGTCCAGGAAAGGGCAGTAGAGCTGGTGAAGGGTCTGGAGCAGAAGTCTGATGAGGAGCAGCTGAGGGAGCAGGGATTGTTTAGCCTGGAAAAGCGGAGGCTCAGGGGAGACTATGGCTCTCTACAGTCACCTGAAAGGAGGTTGTAACCAGGTGGGGGTTGGTCTCTTCTGCCATGTAAGTGTTAGGACAAGAGGAAACAGCCTCAAATTGTGCCAGAAGGGGGTTTAGACTGGATATTAGGAAAAATTTCTTCACAGAAAGGGTTGTCAAACACTGGAACAAGCTGCCCAGAGAAGTGGTTGAGTCACCATCTGCAGAGGTATTTAAAGAAGATGTACATGTGACACTTGGGGACATGGTTTAGTGATGAACATGGCAGTGCTGAATTAATGCTTGAACTCAACGGCATTAGAAGTGGCTTTCAACCTGAACAATTCTATAATTCTGTGAAAAAAAATTTCAAAATATGTTATTGGTGATTGCCTTTTCAACTCTTCCCTAGTATTTCTCGATGAATCAACTGCGTAAACATGTACAGTAATTTTGGCAGTATGTAATATTAAGTACTGACTTTTGGCTTTGACAAACATTTCTGTATTATTCAATTTGTTTTGGTAGGATCTCTTTTATTTTACTAGCTCAATTCCCAAATGGCTTTTGTGCAACTCAGTTTTATAGTCTCAGTAGTGTCTTTCACAAGCAAGCTGCTAAAGTAAAAAAAAAATTACAGAAATTAATAATACATTCCTCTATTTAAAAATGTCAACAATATGGAGTAGAAGTAGCTGCAAACAAGTCTTTTATAAACATAAGTTGAAAGAAAGAAAAAAAAAAAAGGCATATAATAACCATAACCCAACATTTTACTGCTAATATGTTCATATTGGAAGTAGGCAGAGACCTGCACAGGATGGGAACAAGGTTTAGTGAGTCACAGGATTCTCTGCTTTGCTGCCATTTAATGTCCTGTTTGGACAGGTTGCATCCAGGTCTTGGTAGTGTTTTTACCAGCATGGTCATAGCCTGGGGCTATGGGACTGCTCCCCTGACACACATAACTGCACCCTGAAACTTTCTGTTTTACAACTATGCAGATTTAAAAAATTAAAAAAAAAAAGGTTTGACTAGCTGACAGACAAGCTTGGTTTCACTAGCTCTGCAACTGCACAAAGAAAGAGAGAGTGAGGGATGAGAGCTGGCAGGATATTATCTTTATTAAGCAATATGTCACTTGTCATCACTGAGACCAAGGCTGCACTCCTTGGGGGTGCTTATAGGATTTTCTGTGTGGTTTGGCAGCTTCATGTGACTGGCACCAAATCACTCATGAGTGCTGGCACAGAATATTTGAGAAAGGGAAAACTTTGACTCCCTGAAATTTGATTACTCAGAATGAAATGAGACTGAAAAAAAGTGAAAACAGAGGCTTAAGATCAACTTGCAGCAGTAAAATAATAAAACTCAAGAAAAATTTTGTGTTTAGCATATTTTAGGGAAAATTTTAACTAAATACCTAACATTGAAGAAAAATTATTATTCCTTTAGATGAGTTCCCACAGTGCTGGGGAACTTCATCTTCCAGCTGCCCAGTAAGATGCGTGTGTGTGTGGCTAGCCGTCGCGAACGACGATGCTTTTTATGCCTGCGCGAATGGATTTATTACGTGGAGCGCAGCGTGCGCGGAACTGGCCCCACCCCCTTTAGCCCTGGGACACTCTAAGCCTTGGCCGGGGCAAGCCCGGACGAAGTTGGCAGAGTGAGACCCGCAGGACTCGAACCGGCGTCCTTCCGAGAAGGAGCACGGATCCAGGGGCGGCGGCTTTACCCACACGGCCACAGCCGCCGGCCCAGTAAGATGCACATTACTTCAAAAGTGTGATTCCCTGGAGAAAGAGAACATGTCAGAGTAGTGCAGGACACAAAGCAGGGGGGTTCAGGATTTCCAGGTATGGACTCAAGTATTAAGAAGTTGCACAGTAAAACTTGAACAGATCATTCATTTGATAATGAAAAAGCACCAAATCCATATGAAATGCCCCAACTCCCGTAATTTAGCAATAAATCAAAAGAAAACTATGAGAACAGATGGTAAAATTATGGATAAGACAATTGGCACAATGAAGAATGTTTAATAATACATGTTGAAATAATACCTAATAATGCATCAGACAGGATGAACTGTACTACACCAACACATTGCATTTCTAGTCTTCAGGAACCACTGTGAACTTCTTGCCAAGGGCACCCAAGAGGCAGCACTTGTAGTCTGTGGCACACAAACTCTTGAGGGTCCATAGACAGCATCCTAAGGTCCTAACAGTGAGGTTGTCAGTGCCAGGGAAATGGGCATTTGGATTAAATTCTTTTTGCCAAGCCCTGTTCTGTTTGTCCTGAAGTCACTGGGAGTTATTTCCAAGAAGCACAATGAAAACAGGATTGACTGCTGTGGGAACAACACTTGAACAGTGTTTTCAAAGTGCTGATGCTTTGGGAAGAGGAAAGTTACTCTTATTCCAGACTGTGGATGACAGATTTGAGCCACATGTAGTCCAACTACAAAAAAAAAAAAAAAATAAAGTAATGCTTGCCAAACAGTATATGTAATCTGGTGGGTTGTGTCCTGTCATTTATATGCATGCACTAGAGTAAAAGAAATAACTGGGAATTTTTGGGCTCCTTGTCCCACTTCTGCTCACAATGAAAGAGCAGAACTAGACATAGTAGTCAGTTCTTGCTTTCCTGTGCAGATCAGTGTACTTTATCTTCATGCCATATACAAAAAACATAAATCAAACTCAACATTGAAACATGTTTTGGTGGCCTTCCAGCTAAGAAATTTACCCTCTGTGTTTTTTGAATCTAACAAGTATAACAACTTTGTTAAATCAACAAATAGAAGTAATGAGTTTTACATCTCAATACATTTTACATAACTCAAATGAAAAATCAGCATTATTGACCTAATGGTTAACAAAGTCAATATTTCTCATGCTTCCTTTCTTGTTAGCAATAATTTTTCAGTTGAAATGTGCCATATAAAGAGTGTATATTTTGACCACTGAAGAGCAGCAGCTCCTCTCCCTGGTACCACTCCTTCCTTCAGAAAAGGCAGCTCTAGAACACCACAGCAGCACTGAGAGCTACACCCTTCCCAGGCAGGTGCAAAGGCAGGCAGAGTCAGATCCCTTCTCTTTAGTCTGAGATTAGCAAGAGATCTAAATAATCTGAATAAATATTTCCATGCAATAAGAATCACTGCTGGCTGCAGAAAGATTCTTCTGTAAGCAGTTCCCACAGGCAAGATTTTCAGCTTTCTGTTGAAATACAGAAATGAAATTTTAGTTTCAGGAGATAATAAGAAATTTAAAACTTATCAGATAATTAATTTTTTATAACTGGTCACATGCTTACAAAGGTAAAAGCAGATATTTGCACCTGGGATGAACAAAAGGGGAGCTTCTCCCAGTTCATATTTGCAGTCTCCAGGCTCCTCTGGCAGGAGTACCAGAATAATGGCAAAATGGGGAGAGCAGATGAGAAAGCTGTCATGAGGAGAGCAGTCACTTCGTTCTTACAGTTCTCTTTTGCTTTTAAACCTTTAAAAGGAAATGCTACAGATCAATAGGTTTCCTCATTAACCAATTTTAGCACCAGGCTGTGAATACCAAGAGCAGCCTTGACTTGCATACAGATGAGCTGTAGAGATGGCAATTGAGCTGACACCATTTGCAGTGCAGGATCTCTCTGGGCTGAATGTTTATATGGCAGGAAATGAAGGCTGCACATGTAACTGGTCTTGCAAACCCACCTCTTGAGGGGACTGTAAATTCCCTTTCTGTCCTGTCCACAGCTTTGCAAATTTACTCTAATAGTCATCACTGTTTGGCCTTGATACTTTGGCAATGCCTCCATTCTGTTCAGGTTTTCTGGTGGAAAGAGGGTAAATGAGATCTTTTTGAAGCAGAGCTACTTGTTCCAGTTTCTTCTTTTTAAATATGAAAAAGCTTTATACCATGCTTAAGAACAAACAACTTGCATTTCATGAAACATAAAAAATTGTTTCATGTAAGTGAATTTTTCTGCTACGGTGTTCTGCACTTCACAGCATAGAAGCAGTTTTATTTTGGGACTCACAAAGCTCCAAATTTCCAAATATTAAGACTGTTAGTTTCCAACCCCAAGGGGTTTAGCAGATGAGAAAAGTTTATAACTATACTGAAGTCCAACAGCAGATACATTTTACTTACACCTGCAAAATGTCCGCACATATAATACCTGTGCAAGCAGAAGCTCAGTTCTCTTCCCACTAGCTTCCTCAAAGCTCCTCTGCACTCAGGAGCTGAATTTATGGGAGTGAACAGAGCTTTTTGACATCAGGTTTCAGCTAAGTAAAAACTATAGGTCCTTACTAGGGAATCTCTCTGTTCCTTTGGTTCTAATTATTTTATATTCTGTCAATTTAAAATGGAAGTTTCTTGCTACAAGCAGCATCTTTGACTTATATAAATAAAGTTGTCTAACAAGCCACACACCTGAGAAAGGTGAAACCAAACCTTTGCTCCAGGTATGAATGAAAATGTATTCTCTAACATTTCACATTCTCTTCCCTGACAATCCTGCCTTGTCAATTTAAAACTGTAATTATTTGGACCAAGACTGTTCTCCAGCTGCAGTTTGCAGAGAATGGCAATAGCCAGGCTGGGTAGACCCTGCAGCTCCTCCATTGGCATGACTGGGATCTACTGCGTTTTCTCCCACCTCTGCATGGGAGGCAGAACAAATCCCAGAGCCCATTGCTCATCTGTGCTTTGAATCCAGGGGTTGTGAATGGCATCAGCTCTGTCTCTCAGAGGAATGGGAGACAAATGGAAACAGCCTCCAGCTCAGATGGAGAGCTCTGTGCCGCCACACTGCTCTTTCAGAAGGTATCACAAGTGCCTGTGTCAGCTCTCCGTGCCCTGGGGGCCCACCTGTCATCGCTGCACACCTCTGCAGCTGCCACCACAGCTGGTACAAATGAGTAAATACTCAAAGCTACATGTATCCTGCCTATGCAAGTACATTTAGCAAAACAGCAGCAGAAACTCAGTTTGACTTCTAGGTGATTGATTTTTTTTCAGGAATATAATTTTGAGTGTATTTGATTAGAGTAATCAAATAATGAAGAAAAATGTTTTTCTTCTGTCACAAGCCAGCTTTGAAAAGTGATGATTCTTCATTTCCTAATTTGATTTATTCAGCTAATCTACTTGACCTCATGAAGACCTTCTGTTTTCATGTCTGAGTGGTAGGGAGGAGGGGCTCTCAATGCATGTGAGAAAGCCAGAGGGGCTATGAAGAAAACTGAAGCCCCAAACATATTGTTGTCATTATGAAAATGTAAAAAGTGAGTTTATGACAATGATTGCAACAAAGGTCTTCTATCTTCTTTGTGTTTGTATTGTGGAAACTCAAAAATGAAATTATTAACCTAAGATACAAAAGTAAATTATTCAAAGCTATCTTTTTGGATTTTACGAATTTGTTGTGTGGATAAGGCTTTGTGTCTCCTCTATGATCAACAGGCAGAGACACGTCACGCACAGGCTTAGAGAAAGATGTTCATTACACTCCATTCACTTCAAACAGCCTGAGTGACCATGACTTCTTGCTAGTCTTGGATCTGATCTTGAGTCTGATATATGTTTCATGTGAGCAACAACATCTTCCCACACACAGGGGACCCATCATGGGCATAAGGAGCAAGCTGGGTCTCTACCTCTCTCTTGTGCCCACAGTCAAAGGGCAACAGGAAGGGCACTGGTCTTTGTTCAAATCCAGGAGGTCCTTCCTTTCCTTGTAGCTTTTGTGGGTTTCTTTGTTTTCCCTTTCTTTGCTCAATTTTGTGCCAATAGTTTTTCCCTTGTCAGAGGTGAGAGAAAACTGCAGCTCTAGAGGGGATGTGGGTATCCTGGAGGCCAAACAGCAAGTTGATTTTGGGCTCAAAGGGCTCCCAGTCTAGAGGGTTGTCTCACTGGCTGAAATGGCAGGTACGCTTTTCACTCTGCTATTGGCACAGCAATACAACACATTTCAGGATTAATCTTTATCCTGACCAGGAGCAAAGTGGCATTCTGTGGTGCAGAGAAGAGCTGTCCTTCCTGATGTCCTAACAAAACCAGTAGGATTATTACTTAACCCAAGAGAAGGTTTTTTTCTGAGTGAGCTACAACCCTGAACAAGCACTGGTGGCACTACCTGCATGAGGAACAGCCTCATTTTATTGACTTTCAACTGAGCAGATGGCAGAAGGGAGTATTAACACTCAGATGGAGGACTAGGCAAGTAGACAGTTTTGGGGATTTACACAAAATAGAAGGACACTGGCTCCACTCACATGGTAAACAGGCCTGCTGGAGATCTCACAGCTCAGTGCAGTGGTGAAGCTTCATCTCTTAGTGCTCCTGTTTTATATGCTCTCTTCTAAATAAAAGTATCTGCTTGGTTGATTAGTCTTACATTTCTGTTGGTACAGAAGGGAGCTGGTGTTTTCTGTTACCTGTACAATGTGACCTGAAGAGACCAAAATGAACAAGCACCTTTATGGGTATGGTACTATTTGCACCTTTATAGTACAGAGCATATTAATGGGCAGCTGGAAAGAACCTGGTTAGTATGCACAGGGTTGGACTCATCCTCTGCTTTGGGCTTTAGACGTATAGCAAGAAGCAGCTTTATTCAACTTAAAAACCCACACAGCTGTGCTCATTAGCTGAGAGGTACCTACCAGCTCATAGCCTTGAGAGTCCCAACTAGTCTGATTAACTTGTGACCTGCTTGCAATACCTTTAAATTCAAGTTATTTTCCAGCACATAGGTCATTATTTTATTAGAATATATATATAGCATAACATACATGTTTCAGAGTTCCAGTAAACCCTGAGATTTTGACTTCAGAAGAAGAGGTTGCAAACTGTTGAGACACAGAACAGGAGTGTGCAGAAAAAAATTGTCCAGAAATAGCTTTATGTGCTTTGGCCAGATAAGAAACATTTGAATATGTACCTTTAGATGCTCTGTATTAAGTAAGTCCTTGCTGATTCTTCTAAGTGATTTGTGACAGTGCATGCCATCTATTGTGAAACAAGACACCTGACAGAAATAAAGCATAATAGTTTTCAAAACACACTGGAAATTTGGAATCTTTCCACTGCCTTTAGTGGGCTTTGGATTAATTCCAAACAGGCTGCAGCAACGTGGTGGTCTCTATAATTTATTGGCACTTGTCCCTGCCTTGTGGCAAGTTGTTCCAGCTTTTTGGATGCACAGCTTTCCTACAGGGAATCACAAAATTAGGTTGGAAGGGACCACAGTGAGTCATTTGGTCCAACCTCCCTGCTGAAGCAGGGCCATCCTGGAGCACATGGCACAGGATAGACTGGGTAGACAGGAAGACTGCAAAAACCCAGAGTTCACGAGCAAGGTGCTGCTCCTTGGGCAGGTTTCATCAAGGTGCTACCTCCCTGAAACTATCATCTCTCCAGAGCCAGCCTAAGAGAACAACGTTGCCAATAGTCATGTTCCTTCTCAGACAGGCACACAACCCATGGATATGCATTTCCAAAGCCTCAGGGTTATCTCCACATTTCATTCTTTCCTGCAGCAGCACCAGCACACAGGACTCTTGTCCCATCTATTCCCACTCCCAGGTGATGCAGCAGTTGTGGCAGCCAAGTTATGCTACAGGAACTGCCCTCATCCCTAAAGCACCTCCCCTTTCCCTGGGCCCTCTCTGCCCAGCTCTGCTCAGTGCCTAGAGCTGGCAGAGGTTTGCCGAGCTGGATGCCAAACCAAAGCAATGTGATGCAGTGTGGAATAGGGAGAAGGGACAGACCCACCTCCCACTTCAGTTCACTGCACAGCCCACATGGACCCTTGGAGGTGGGGCAGGGGGAGGGCTGTCCCACTCCTGCCAGGGTCGCTGGTTGATAATCTGGCAAGAAGTGCAGCCAAGTGAAGTTACAGCTGGGTGGTATTTAGGTTCCTGATCTCCCTAAGCTTAGCAGGCTGGTGTTTTTAAATTCAATTCCATTACTGGTGTGAATAGGAGTTGCAGGTTGTTTTCTTCATACTGGATTGCTCCAAGTTATTAATATACATAACCGGCTTGAGCTTAGGCTTCAATGCACAGACATTTGTGTGCACATAGTAACACACCTCAGAAAAGATTGAATAATTACTAGATATAGAGAAAGATACTAGATAAAGGTCATTCTGCAAATGTCCTTTCATTCCTGAAATGAAGCTGCTAAAATAATGCTCATGGAAAGGTTTAGCTGAAAAGCTCTCAGCAGTTTTATTAATAACAATTATTTCCAGCCACTCTGTATCTGAAGCACTGTGACTTCAGGCAGACTCACATCTCCTGCCAGGTATGAAGAAACAAAACCACCAGCTCTCCCACTTTGTGTGTTCCTGCTATGAAGAGGTATGATGGAGACCAGGCATCACATCCCATTCTGGGGCAGCTGGCCTTTTGTGAGAAGTTAATTTTATTCATGAGGAAAAGTGATTTGCTAATTGCAGCCTATAAAACACAGAAGTTAAGGTAGAAGTGAGATTATAATCAGAGAAATAGAATATCAGCCTTTCTGCATCATATAAATCCATGCATTTTTTTAGTAAGCAGATATAAGGATTTCTTTAATCAGTGCTTATTCATTGACTCTAAGTTAACATCTAAAATCTTGGCACTGATCTTCAGTATGTTTGCTGAAACAAAATATCATTATTAACAATCAGAACAGAGTTCTTCCAAAATATTTTGCTGCGCTCAAGCAATTTTCTGGGTAATCACTGACAGGAGCGTACAGGCAGTGATGCCAAAGCACAGAGCTGAGTTCTTTATTGTTTTCCAGTCTTAGCCTCAAATTAAAAATCACTATGAGCCAGTGGAATTAACCTATGCATCATGCAGTGTTATCTCACCCAAGCTTATGCAGAGACTTACTATTTCCACATTCACCAACTCTGAGTTTGTTCAACCAAATTTATGTGCATACACACTCGTGCTCGCAAAGCTCCCCATACTTTCCTAAGCCCATATCATATGAACCTTGTCTTAGTAGGATTCTCCACTCCTGAGAACATGCTGCAGCACAGCTCTGTGCTGGTGATGCTGCCCACCTGAGGAGCACAACCACTGAGAACGTCTCCATCTGATAACACGGATTGCTCACTGCAAACCAAGGTCTACAAAAAGATCCTGCAATCACATCCCTCCTAAAGCGGATTTTGGGATCCAAGAGGTTGGAACCCATAGTTGAAGAATTGTGAAGTAATGGTAGACATTGTAGTAATACTGCAAAGTCCTGATAAATCATTCAAATTACAAACATAACTGTAGTGTGCTGGCTCACCAGTTTAGCCAAGAGGAGAGTATTTTGTTTTATTTTGCAGGCCTGTAGTTTACAACCCTTTTACACTGAGTGGTTTGCCTGCTGTTCCAGGGAAACTAATTACTCCTCTGGAAGTCTCATTTTGTGTTTGAGGCTTATCTTCACATTGTCATTGCTATATAAAAAGAATCTTAAACAAAAAGAAAGATTTAAAAATATTTATAAGGGACTTGCTTTCATACCAATATAGATTTGTGAGAGTATGTGCATGCCTAGCATACAAACATGCAAGTATGGGTAAATTGAATCAATACAGAAAAAAAAAAAAATAAAACCAGCCCAGGCACCAAAGTGCATTCTCTTGCCAACACTTTCCCTTTATTAGAAAGAATAGGGAGAGGTGAAATTGTTGAAGTATTTCTCTAAGAACATTCCTGACATGATGCCAACATAATTATTTTTTAAGAGGAACTAAAAGATAGAATAGTCAGGTGTGAAGATGTAATTTTAAATGTCAGAATTTATATTCAGGAGGGTGTTATAGAAGATAAAGATCAGGACAGAACAAGTGATACCACTGCAGCTCTTGATGAGTGCCTAAGACCTTGAAGACATTGTGTCACTAGTCAACATGGTGACCAGAGAGAAGATCTAGAAAAGAACAAAATGTAAAACACTATTTTTTGGAAGGTAGCCAATACTTCTTTTCCTTGGTTGTTTCCTTAGGCAGTTTTCAGAAGAGATTAGAGAGCAGCAGTTCTGCAGCTGATCAGTTTTGGAAGCTCTGCCAGAGCAGCGGAATTTCTTTAAAGAAATAATTGAGCTTCTGTAGCTCAGTTATTCACTTTACTCAGTTGACATAAACTTTTGTGCCCTCAGTGGGAAACAGCTACCAGAGGATCAGACTTCTGTTCCCTAAATCTAAGCTCCTGTAGAGCTCATTGGTTTCCAGCACTGACTCATTCTTGCTGATGTGTATTCCAGAAGAAACCATTAAACTATAAGGCCTAGCAGTAAAATTAATCATGCATCTACTGGATAATAGGGGAATTAATGTCAGGTGAATGTCAATAATTGGAGCATAAAGGGATTCTTTGGCATCATTTCAATAATGACTGAAGTCCTGTGAGTGTACACTGGAGATAGACCGTGAATAGTTTTTACTTCTCTAGGCTGTTTGATTTCAATTGCATCATTTCACATAGGCATACACCTTGCATAGGCATATACTTTGCATTAAACGAAAAACTCTTTTAATTATATTGACTGTCTTACAAAAGTCCTATTGATCACATACCTTTTGCTCCATTGTTTGTTATTCCAGAATAATGAAGATTATCTTTAGAGTTACAGAAGGAGCCAGTGTTCTGGCATTTGAGGACTACTCAGTATTATTCCTACATTCCATTGTTGTTAAATTAATGCCTACCAAAAGTAGACAAGTCAGAATGTTCCATGCCCATACATCACAGAAGAGAATTCCCAATTAAAGGTGAAGTGCCTTACTGGGCCAGAGCCGCAGAACTTGTTAGTCCTTGGCTTTCTAACAGCTTCCACCCAGAGTGCTATGCAGATCTCACTTCTTTGTGTAATGATTTGTGTTCCTGATAGGAATTAACAAGATTATTATAACTAAGCATGGCATTTCTGATTAATAACACAAAGGTAAGATGAACATTTTTAACTCTATATGTACAGGACACATGGAAACCCAACCATATATGTTCTGCTAAACTTTTGACGTGGACAATATCTTACAGGAATGAGCACAACACTGATTATGCATTTTATAAAAAACACAATTTATTTTAAATATGGATATGGGAGAAAACCAAAAACCTTTTCTGCCTTTGGTTGAGCATGAAGCTAAACATACATATGTTGGGGGTTTTTCAGGTCTTTTGTTTTAAGAAATAGATAACATATTCAGAACTGTATTTTGGTTTAGGAGTCGGTTATAATCATATGGGGATTGAATCAACTTGAGAGTTTTAGGATTGCTTAACTTTATAGTTATCTTTAAGCTATAGCCTGAATTTCCTGTTAGATAAGTGGAAATTAATGCATCCCCTAAGGCAGACTTCTAAAATGGGTCAAACAAAGCACTCTTTAAAATTGCTTATTGCTCTTCATTGACAAGGGAACATCAGGTACAAGAATCAGTTTGAAACAAGAACTTATATTTAGGTAATTGTGCATGCACTTGGGTTCTAACCTCCCATTACTGTCACTGGAGCCTGAAGAGCAATTCAGCTCACCATAAAGTAGGTACCTAGTGGCTGTTCAGCTGAATCATTCATTGATTGCTTTTACTAGATCTTCATTAATGGTAATGGGAGCTGTGACACTTTGTATGTAGTTCGTTGTATTTAAGGGACTTAACCTAGACTTGATGTCCCATCAGAAGTGTTAGGAGTCCACATGATAAACCCCTACTTACTAACCCAGAGCACAAGTCCTACCCATTGTCTCAGAAAACCTTCAGCTCACTTTAAAATTGTCCTTGGAATAACTATGAGCTAAAAAAGACTTGCAGATTCAGGAACTCCAATGAACCTGAACTTTCAATGGAATTATACATAGGACAGATAGACTTTTCCTGAAAGTTATTTCAGTTACAACTCAACCTACTTCTGCTCAAACAGAAGAAAAAGCAAGAACAAATCATGGTTCAGCATTAAATGATGACAAAAACAATTGCTAGAGGAGCATGGCTATGGACACCATTGTTGGCTGGGTTTCATAGAGCCAGCTGGGCACTGGCCTAATGACAGTGCTGTCAGGGAGCCAAGCACTCGACCTGCAGTTCAAATTCCATCAAACACCTGGCAATGAGATGCTGCCACGTGTAGTTATAAGCCATCCTTGAATATCATTCTTATCACAATGTAAGTACTTGTGCAGCATTTTAGGATTGGGCACTCTCAACTAGCATGCATGACAGGATGCTGACAGGATTGCCTTGTCTTAAATCCTGCCTCATTCCTACTATAAGGCATGTAAAGTCCTGCTTTTCAGGAATTATGCAAACTCTTTTTACAAAGTGAAAAGCTGTTGTCAGATAACTCCCTTAGACAGTGACTCAGAGAATAGTTCACTCTTCTAAAGACAGCAGGGATAATGATATATTTTTTTTCTCATCTCCCAGAAATCTTGCTTTCTAGTGTGTTAATGTAGGATTGACAAGTCAATAATTTCATTTTCAGTCATTCCATGCAATATTCACAGAGACAGCATGTACATATGCCTCAAGACCCTGCTTCAGGAACTGGGTTCTGTTGGACTCTTAATTAGAGCCCTACACTACTAAGAAACTAATTTCATATAATTACAGAGGTGCTGAACTCCCACAGACCTTAGGTGAGTGCAGAGGGAAGTGACAGCCTGTTACGGGTATTCAAATTTTGGAGTTGACAAAAAGACAGTGATGTCCTCAGAATCAGAGTTGAAGACATTGTGGATGTCCCATCCCTGGAACTGTTCCAGGCCAGGTTGGATGGGGCTTAGAGCAACCAGATTTAGTGCTCTTTAGTGTCCTTGCCCATGGCAGGGGGGTTGGAACTGGATGATCTCTAAGGTCACTTCCAGTTCAAATCAGTCTATGATTCTATGAATTACCTCAAGGGGGTAATTTCCAAATTCACTTTTAAGTACAGAATAATTTTAATGTTTTTTTATTATGTTAGCATGATTAGCTGAATTGCTTTGCAGAGCCAACTGCTTTAGAGCACCACATTATGAACTAATTTCATTATTACCTGGCAAGAAGCAGTAACTGGAAGTCTCATTGCACCAGGGCTTACAGTGGGGGCTGGAGACCAGTGCTGTAATTTCAGTAAATACAACTATATTTTGCCACATCTTTGCATTAAACAGGCAGTCCTCAAAAAGCAACCAACAGGAATGCAAATTTTTGAGATGGAGACTTTATTCGTGGTCCTAAAGGAAAGTATAATCACATTTACCCCAACAGACAGAAAGCTCAAAGTCTATTTACCTTGCCAATCCATCAGAACTTTATATAGAGCACATGGGTATTTTGAGAGTGTACTTGTATAAATGAGGTAGGATGCAGTTTAAAACAAGAAAAACAAATTTTAAAGATATACAGTAATCTGTGTGAGACAGTCTATCGGTGGGTTTTTTCTCAAAAAAATAAAAATGGTAATTTGAAAGGTGAAATCTCTAGAGAAAAATAGGCGTTTGCTTATTTTTTTCTAGCAATTCTGTATATGCTGTCTTCTGCAAGGCATGGATGATGATCAAGCCTGCTTCAGTTCACATGAAATTACTGCCTGCTGGAAATGATCAAAATGAGAAAAAAAAATAAAAATTCTCTGGCCACCAACTTGCTCCCTAAAGATTCATCATCAGGTGTGCAGTCCCCAGTTTGCTGTTCTAGTGGCTCTCGCTGGGATGGAGTTAACTTTGTTCATTACAGACCACATGTGCTGTCCTTTGGATTTGTGACCAAAACACCTGTGACTTGACACACTATTATTGTGTCTATTGATGGACAGTTTTGCACAGTGTCGAGGCCTTCTCTATTTCTCACTCTGTCCCGCTGCATTGAACAGGTCAAGAAGGAGCAAGATGTTGAGAGGAAACACAACCAGAAGAGCTGACCTAAACTCGTTGAGGAGATGCTTCAAGCCACGTGACAGTGCTCAGCAATAAAATGATGTGGGGTTTTTTCTTGAAAGGAAGCCATTTCTTGGTGCATCAGTCTGTTTGTAGGAGGTGATGAATAATTGACTTTGCATCATTTGTTTTATTTTCCCTCTCTCTAGTCTTTATTCAAATTTAATAATCTTGACCCACAAATCTTCTCACTTTTGTTCTTCCCATTGTCTCAGCATCCCACCTGGAAGGAGAGTGAGTGAGCAGCTGTGTGGGTGCTCAGCTGCTGTCTGGGGTTAGTCCACCATTCCACTTTTCTCTCAAGACATCTCAGTACATCAAGGGGCTCAAATAGTCCCACCAAGTGTGATCAGATGGGACTTGGCTATTGTTTAATCCTTCATTATTCATCATCTTTTACTACCCAGAACCTGCATCTCCCACCTTTCAACATGCTGCTCCCAATAAGCTCTCCTTAGATTTTTCTGAAGAGTCCTTTCCTTCAGGGCAATGAGATCACAGGTAACAGGGCAGCAGAGTATCTGGAAAGGTTAAGTCCAGCTTACAGTGGAGCTGAGAATGTGGAAGTTTGGTTAAAGATACTTCCAAGAATTTACTCAAACTAAGACTTATTTAAGCATCCAAAGGGAGAATAAACTCCTGTTAGGTTATTACAAAAAGTAAAGTATTTTCAAAAGGTTTTCTGATTTCTACAGGACACTTTGATGATACATTTTGTCTGACAAGTCATGCAAAGACATCATCTTATTCCCACTTAAGACAGTTGTTAACAAATGTTCAAGTAATTCCCACCAGACACTTGAGATTAACAAAATAAATATGTCCCACACTGCAGATTTTCAGAAGGTACATCCATGCATCAGTAACTACTAGTTCACAGAAACACGGCTTTACTCATAACCAGAACAGCCTAAGTGTCTGCTTGGGATTCTGCAAGACAAAGGAATAAATTCACAGAAGTTCTGGTTTGCCACAGGAGACGTACAATAGCTCAAAACTTGGCTGCATTCAAGCTACTGAACTCATCTGGAGTTTGCAAGACAGTCCAAAATCAACTGCTAAAAAAGGAGAAGTTTCTATCTGAAAGATTACTCACAAATATTTTTAAAAAAAAGTAGTTTCAACAGTTTAAGTAATTATGATAGCAAATTGTAAATTTGGTTTCACATACTGCTCAACTTCCAATAATCTTAAAAGAGAAGGGACATTACTTTGTTCTTCCCCCCAGAAGTAAGCTTTTCCAGTGCCCAACATGTAGCAGCACCATTACAGAAAGCCTAGTAAATATTTTCTGTATTATATTCTGTACATGTATTAGTTTCTGGTCTAAACGCTTTCATATGACTGTTTTATAGGAATTCAGTAGATACAGAAAAGAATACCAAGTATTGCCATTAAGAATTAAACTTTAGTCTTATAAATACCCAGGAATTTTCTGGATAATCTCCAAAACTCAACCCTACTTCCCTGCCTTGCATTGTTTAAAGCTGTCAGAGAAATGCAAGAGAAATAGAGCAGACCAGGTAGGATATAAAGGGTCTGCACTGCATGTTTTGATCAAATCTCAAACACTTTTTTCCGCCTTTATTTCAATCAGATGTCACTGATAGGCTGAATTCTGACAGGTATTAAGTACCTACCACTCCTGATCCCACTCACAAGTCAACGAGTCTCCATCTCTTCTCAAAAGGGAGAAGTAGGCTGAATTCTTAGCCCATTTTATTTAACATCCATGGGACTTAAATGGCTTGGGAAACTCAGTCTCATTAAAAAAAAAAAAACCACTTGATTGCTCACTGTGAGAAACAGAAAGGAACTTCCCACACACAGCACTGCAGGTGAGGGGTGAAACATGTTGGAGCAACTCAGCCTCTGTTACTAAACTGCCTCAATTCTTACATCAGACATGGCTTTTGCTCTTCTGCTTCAGTGGGATTCAAGATGGTCTATTCTGCCCAGACAGAGCTAATGCACAGAGCTGGGGTGACTGGTTGACTGGGATGCCAAGAAGCTGGGCTGTCAGCACCGGGTGTACTCTGGGATAATTGTTTTCCTCATTGCTACCCAGGATGCTAATGGCAAGGGATGCTGGGATGGATCTCCCAGCTCTTATTCATACAAACTTTTTAGTTTAGTTGACCTTACTCATGGAATTAGGAAAAGTAAAGTGGAATGATTATTCTCAAACTATGAGTTCCTTGAGGTCTTTTAGAAAGGCTGGGTAAAGGCAAGAAGGTTGTTGGTGTAAACCCACATCTGGCCATTCTCTGCAATCAAAGCAATCACTTCAACAACTGACCTTGTCTAACTGCAAGACCAAGGTTGTTCACACTTAAGACTGGGAAATCTGGGATACTTTATCTACCATAACTTCCTTTGTGGAACAAGGGATGGACAGACAAGAAAGGACATGGGAGTGAACTGTTGAAGTGCCAGTAGCGGCTCTATTTATCTTCTACCCATCTCAGGAGATTTTGCAGAGCACTACACTGACAGGCACCTCATAAACTTACCTTATTTCACTGCTGCTAGTTTCAGGTCAAGAGAGATTTCTTTGCCCTTTTATTAATGATTAGTGCTTATTGCTATAAGCACTCATCTTCCCGCAGGTCTCAACATTGCCTTCATTGACTTATGCTTGTGAATGGGTAATAAATGTGATCTATTACCTTCTTCACATTTTTTAAATTTGAATGGTCATGGTCTACTAAGCAACATGTCTAAGACCTTTCCTAAATTAATATAATTAAATTTTATGTTTTATATAAATATTTTTTTCTGACCCCAAAACATTAAGTTTATACCACCATCTTCCACCAGCTTATTATTTATTCCTCAAAGAAGAAAAGAGACATTTTCTGTGTTGCTTCATAGGCATCTGTGAAGCTTGCCAGTTTTATAGCTCACAATTCTTTATGAGCCTCTATTTTGATGTTACTAGCTGTCAAAATATGAGGTGTCTCACTGAAGAGATACACAATTATAATTATTGAAGATATCAGACTCATTCAACTGTTTCCCACTAATGAATGAAGTCACTTTCTCTGTTGAAACCTTGCCTGCTTTCAGTTCTTTGCGAGAATGCAAAATGTGCCTAGCTCAGGTCTCACAGCAACATATATTAGAAACTGTTTAATGGACTTGCAGAGGGAAGAGTTATGTAGGTTACCTGTGAAAGATCAGAAACTGCTGAATCAACTCATAGAGGGAATACTGCTGTGAAATTAGGCCCTTTGTTTCATTTCTAACCTTTCAAGAACCAAGGAGATATCTTTACACAAGGCTATAAAGAGTTGTAGAACTGTTTAAATATTTGGCTTCTTTTGCAATGTGAATTGAGCCGGGTGAATGAATCTGCTCATATCTGTGTTAATAAAATTAAAACAATAAGGTAGATCCCGGAGTCCAAATATGCACCCTGACCTTGGATCAAAAAAATGTTGTTACCATTTTTGTACAGCACTGTACCCCTGGGGGCACAGTACATCCTGCCAGTGACACAGCATCAGTGCCAGCCCTTGCTCTGGGGGCGGGCAGGGGAGGGGGATATCTGTGCCAGAGGCTTTGAGTGTGTCTCCACACAGCTCCTCACAGCTCCGTGAGTGAGCTCTACAGGACTGCCCTCATTTCAGAGGGTGATGACAAATTATATGCCTGGTAATTAGGCATTTTAACAAGCCAAGTCAAATTCTGTCCCCATATTAAAAAACTCCAAAACCAAAATGAAATAAAACAACCAAAAAACCAGAAAAAAAATCCCCGGACCAATTCAGTGTTTCCAGCGGAGCACTTACACAGGCCTGGACATTTAAGAGACTTAGTTAAAAAGCAAACAGGCTTTCTTTAATACACTTCTTTCCCTATAGTGTCACATTGTTTACAGATTACATTTCAGGCAGAAATAAACCCATTTTACAGAGACTATGAGAAGAACAACTACACTTTGTATATTCAGGAGCACTTAGTGAACAAAAGGATGCAGTGAAGATATATATTTAAACACAGTAGGGCACAAACTGATTGTGAATCAGTCTATAGCACTTTCATGGAAGAAAAAGACATCTAGGGGAATGATAGGAAATATGAAGAGGTGTGCTGTCTTTCAACATGTGTGGAAAAAATCAGCACTTCAGTGAGGAGTTCTGGGCGCTGACAAGTTATATACTGCTTTGAGCTCTGTGCTTCAAGGAGTACAGAGCTGTGAAGAATCTACAGCCAGACTGATAAAGCTGGAGAAGGCAGAATATCAGTATTGTACTGTTTTCCTCAGGTGTGAAGCCACCGGCCTCTCCACGGCAGTTTGGTATCCATAGCTCAAGGGCTGGGCTGGTCTCCAGGTCTGAGGTTATCTTTAGCTAAAGCTCTGTAAGAGAAGCAGAGAACATCTCAGTCACTGTGCTGAACTCCCTGCAGAGCCTCAGGCAGGCAGGGACTGGCGTGAGCAAGAGAAAAAGGGACTACCCCACAGCAAGGAGAGCAGAACTGCCCTCAGCCAGCTTTGCCATCAAAGGAAACCTGCTATCACCCTGTGGCCCAAGGGGAGAGATACCAGCACTCACATAAGGGAACATATTCTTCCCTGTGCTCAGTGTTGAAAATTTAGTTTAAAGGGCTCTAGCTACAGCAAGGGGGCTTTCAACAGCTAAAAGCTTTGTAGAGCAAGAAATTAGTGCAAGTTGGGAGCAGGTTGCACACAGGGCCTGTACAGTCCCTGTTACTAGAGGTTAAGAGTAAATTGGACAGTGATCCTGGCACATGGTATTACTCTGCCTTTGGGCAGGAGGATAAAACAACTTCTCCAGTGTTTGACAGCTTTATCATTTTGACTCCCAGACCTTCAGTACAGAGGCGGGCCATGGTTACTTTTGTAAGAGGATATTCCCTTCGCTCACTAATATATAAGGTTTTTTTAAAAGTGAGAAGATACTTTAGTAGATAAATGACTTCTTAAGGGTAATTATATAATTGGTTCAGGGGCGATGAAGAACAATTAGGGCTACTCAGAACTACAGTTCCCATACAGAAGAAGCACTTACACATTTGCTAAGTAACTGTCTGTAAGTAGGCCCAGAACTGATACATTTTTCAAGAGAAAACTGTGATTAATTAGATGTCTTTTGAACTCTATTTCCTGTAGTCGCATCACTCATATATAGAGTCATTGAAGGGAGTATCATTTGAGGAATCTAGCTGAAAATAATTGGAAGTTGGCATTGTTCTACAGACTGCCACAAAGCATTAGGGACAGACCTCTGCCTAGCAGGGTAACTTCTAACAGTCATGCAGATTGTCTCATCCTGTTCCTACTTCTCCTTGTGTCATCATCTCCTCCCTTGTTCTGCCACATGGTAAGTGCAAGTAATTAATGTCTGCAAAGTGCTTTTAAACCTGGCCTGAATGAAACTACACAGGAATGATGGTTATCCGGAACAACTTCAGAAACAGTCAGAGCATACTCACTAATTTTATTTCCAGTCTGAATTTTCCATGAATAGTTTGGAATGCCCATAACCACCAGAAGCAGATGATTTCTTGTGTCCAGAAGCTGTTTGTATTAGCTCATATTGTTCATCTATTCTTTGAAGGAAGTCTTTCTCAAAGGTGGGAAATGTTTGTAAGAGTCTGGAACCTCATCTGTTCTATTGTACAAAAGCTCCATGATAAGCCAGTCCCCCCATCAACCTCTTCAGGAGAATCTGGGTCTGACACTCACACTCCCTCCCTGCATGAGTGGCATTTGAAATGCATCAGTTATGCATGAAAGGGTTTGCATACTTTATTTCAGGAATGCTACCTTTGAATAACAGGCCTATTTAGTCTAATCACCAAAGCCTCTTGATCCTTATCAAATCAACTTCAGAGCCAAAGAACATGAGCGATTCCCCATTTTAACTAGCAGTTCTTCAGTACAGGAAAGATATTATTGCACAGCTGCTGCTGTTACTGCAGAAACTCTGCACATTTTGTCCTGGCTAGATAGGGCTTCTAGCACAGTATTTTTGAAAGAAAAAAAAATAATTAAAAAACCAAAACATCACTACCACCACCACTATGAGCTCATCCCAAGCTGCTGACCTTCTGGGCTTGCTGCAAACAGGGAAAAGAAGGCACTTTCCAGTGAAGAGTGATGGAGCAGCACAGCTGCCCAGCTGAATCCCATTTTGAACACTGCAGGGTGTCAGTTCATCCCGATTACCAGGTGTTACCATGCCTGCATTTAGGCAGACACTATTTTCAGAAGTGTTCAATCCACTTAAAGTCATATGTCTCATCAAAGAAAGGCAGCTACTGTTGAAAGCGTGGTTTCTCTGCTTTCAGCTATCGTCATCAGCATTCATGTTGCTGTGAATTGCTTGAGAAGGCACCCTAGAGAGTAGTTTTCAGTGCCATGGATCAAAGACTGTAACTTTGCACCGCTCAATAACCTTTTGTAGCTTTTCTATATCACCCTTAATCATGTTCTTTCTTTCTCCTTAAAAACCACCTATCCATCTTTCAGGTTGATGGAGGATATTTCCCCATTAAGAGCACATTATTGCTAGGAACTTGTCCACTGTGTAGATATTGCTATCACTCCACAATATAACCATGTTCTGCTGTTGTCTGCTTAGGAGAAGAGTACCTCTGGGCTCTTAGAACATCTTTTTCATGGCTGCTCTGCACATCCTCTTTCAGCCTACATCTGCCTCACTAACTAGACCTGCATCAGGCTGATTCTCAGGTACACATTTGGCTATCATTTAGTTTTCCTAAAACAGAGCTGTCTCTCTTTAATAGCTCCTTAGAAAACATTTTGTCTTTCCTACAATGCTTAGCTGGACAGCCAGGAGTGGATACCACCATGACAGATACTGTGTTTTGATATACCATGGCAAAGGTGAACCCTTAGTCCTGCCTCCCCCTTAGCACCAGGAGCAAAGCTGAATGACAACTTCATGGGTTTGTAGTCCAAGTCTTCTCATCCTCTTCATTTGCCTGGGTCTTCAAAAATACTTTTGTTTTGTTTTGGAGACTATGAATGAGAAAATTTTGGGAGGAAGTGAGCTGGTGCAGATGAATCAATGGCAATGACCAGTCTTACAAGTGAGTAACATCAACAACCAAGACCAATGCAGGGGGCAGACCAGAGTTTAAATAAAGTGTGCAGGTCAGCACTTAGTCCTTAGACCCAGCTGTACTCCTTCATGTCTCAGACATCATCCCTGCACAAATTCCATCATGCAAAATTCTAAGAAATTCATAGACCTTGGACTTGGGTTTTCTCCTGTAGAAATTTGATTGATAAAAGTGATAACGCATTTTTCCCTGTTTGTATCTCATAAATTTGAAAGCAGACAGCAGAACAGCAATTGCCTGTTCCAGTGCTGTGACGTCTCTCCAAGCCAGGCTTCAAAGATAGCTCTGATCTTAGGCAGAGATTGCAAGAGGCACTGTTATACCATTTCTTTCAAAAGAAACATCTCAAAAAGTTTCCATTGCAGCATTTTACCTTTATTACAAGGGGTATGGTGAGAGGAAAAGTTTAATGAATTTTATACTCCATGGTATCCTCAGCTCTCTCAGAAGTCAGCTAGCATAATAGAGAGGGTATGAATTAGGAATAAGGTTTTGTTCAGGCTACCAAAATTCTTTTTGGGTGAATGGGATCAGAGACAGAGGAACTGATACCCTGATTTTTCATAAGCAAACATCCTTCACAAATTGTCTGTATGAAATTGCTCTCTAGGCATATAAGTATCCTCACAGCTCTAAAAAGCAGTGATACCTGGATTTTATCTCAGCCATTTATCTCATAAATGATTTAAATGTTGCAATAACAGTCATTAAACCTCAAAAGCACCCATACACAACCTCTCAGCCGAGGGCGAGACTATCTTTCTAATTCTTCTTGGATTTATATGCAATTGTACAGTTATGAACACCCTCGTTGGTAAATCAGCCAAGAACAATATTTGCTCAATTTGTTTGCTTTCACAGCAATTTATTTAAGGTTAATAAAAACAACTAAAACACACCATACCATTGTTTCTTATTTTGAAGCACTAATATGTAACCGTTGAACATAGCTGTTTTCTTGAAGCTTCCTCAAGAAACACTCTCACAGTTCATGGAGAAGTGTATTCCACAGTGCATAAGCCAGCAACTCATAGCAGCAGTGGGTTATGCTCTGCTAACTCACCTAGAAATTAAAAAAAAAAAAAGCTTTGATGTCTTCAGCATTTTTAGTCCATCAGCTATTTGAATCCCCAGCTGCTGAAAACCCTGAAGGATATTTATCTCCAGGAAACACAGTGGACCAGAACAAGGGTCTGGTACATGGTATGAGGTAGGATTGCAGGCAGGGACTCAGCAATGTCAGCATCATGGGGGAAAGGCAGCATGTTTGCAGTCACACAAATACACAGCAGCACCCTTGGCATAAGCAATAGGATAAGAGGAAATGGCCACAAGTTGTGCCAGAGGAGGTTTAGATGGGAAATTAAGCAAATATTTCTTCACCGGAAGGGTTTTCAAGCACTGGAACAGGCTGCTTAGGGAAGTGGTGGAGTCACTGTACCTGGAGGTATTTAAAAGGTGTGCAGATATGGCACTCAGGGATATAGTTTAGTGGTGGACTTGGCAGTGTTGGGTTAATAGTTGGACTTGATCTGAAAGGTCTGTTCCAACCTCAACTAGTTTATGATTCTATGATTCCTTGTTTCAGTGCTGCAAGCCACTGACTCACAAACAGCAAAGTACTTCAGATGCTACAAAATTTTCCTTATAACAGACAAAGGGGTGCCATATTGCTGTTGACATCCCATATCCATTCCCTGGCCCTTAGCCCCTAAAGGAGCTTTCTACACAGTGGAAAGTGATGGGACCTTGCAGGCTCCCAGAGCAGATCCCACCAGCTAAGCACCCAACTGTGTCCCTTCACTTTGGGAATCCCAAATAAAGTGCTTCAACCCCACACTCCCTGCTGGTTAATGCTATAGACATGATTAGGCTGTGGGGTGTTTCACATGCTGCAGATGATCCACCATACATCACATGCTTTTATTCAAACACCGGGACTAGAGCAGCTGGGGATAGCACCTGCTTTTCAGCAAGGAGCAGAAGTGGGGATGAGGAGCACTTGGGATTCATCTTTCTCCTCAGACAGGGAGTGTCACAGACACCGATCTCCTCTCACACAGTGCATGGGCCAGAGGAGGGTACCAGCTTTGAGCCTCTCCTATCATGGGTGCCAGTATTACAGAGCCAGTTGCTCAGACAGAGCCAGGCTTACACACTCCTAGCCTTGCATGCTAGAAGGCACTTCCCATGGGCATACATCAATGCAGTAATCATGTGCAGAAGACATTTGAGGGCACAAGGACTGGAATCTAGGATTGCCAAAGTCCCGAGAGAGAGGTTACATCAGCTTCTCAGTGCCTTCACGTGAACATGAATCTTGCTTCACCTCCTTAGCAGTTTCAGAGGAGTTGGAGGGAATCCCACCTCAGCTGCACATGCATCCAGGCCACGGCCAGTGTTGGCTTCTACACTTAGTGAGAGTAAAATAAGAGAGGATTATTCAAGGTTACAGCATCCAGCCAGGAATCAACTCTAAAATATTTCCCATATTTCATAAAATATGGGCTTTTTAAAGACATAGCTACTTAGAACGTTTGATGGAGACAGTCACACAGCAAGGACCAAATTCTCACCAGCCTTAATGGCAGTGGAGAAAAGTGATGCCCATCACCTGCCTGAGCTGTTCCTGGCCTCTGAGCAGACAGTGGCTGGAAAACAGGAGCCAGCCTGGAGCACATGCCTCTCCTTCCACCCCTGCCTTCCAGGGCAGGGGTGTTCCCTGCAGGGACCCCAGCTCAACTCCCCATCTTCAGCAATACTAGGTGGGTACGAAGCATTATTGTTGGTGAATAAAAGGATTAGCACTAAAATTAAGACCTTGTAATTTCAGTTTCATCTGTAGGTGTTCTGCACCACTTAGGAGGAAACATGGAGCAACCCAAGACAGTCTGTTGAAGTAAAACAACTAGTCTGTTCTCTGTTCACTCTGAGGGATTTCCTGTAAGGACTTTTTGATTCAGTCATGGAGAAAATTAGAAGCCACAAGAGGAAATCTGGTAGTTTTTCTCCTCCTGGAGAATTTATTTTTTTTTTTGAAGTAATGCATTTAGATTGTAAAAATGCCTTAGTGTCAAGACACATGAGCAGTAGAAGGAAAGCATGAGAGAGCAGCAGAAAATAGCCATCTTCTCTGTGAGCCTTCCCTGTGGAGGATCAGAGGCCTTTCTCGGCACTGCTTGCTGGGAGTCCATCCAGCTCAGTACTCCAAAGCAGCTGACAACATTTTATAATCTGTTATAGCTCAGGGCTAGTTCTCAGGGTACAAAGCTTGTAAAGTACCATTCCACACTTATGAAGCTCTGCATAAACACTGGTGTAGGAACTCTCAAACACAAAATAACAAAGTAATACAGAAGTGAAAATTAATAAAATACCGAGTGGAGATAACTCTTTTTGCAGTAACAAATACACACCTCAAACAAACGTCATCTCTGGGAATATGGATTATTCAGGACAGATTGACCAATGGTCTTACCTGCATTACTCTTTGCTATTCAGAGCTTGTGCCCTCCACTCCTGTGCATATCTGGTAACAAATACTTGAAAAATAAGTTTTGCTGTGAGCTGGTTAATTAGTCAAATCCATAGGACTTGCACATACCTGCATGTCTATATTGCTCAAATTTTCTTCCAGAGGCCCAAAATACAACTGGTCTACTTTTATATGGTAGCATTTGATTACTTTGATTTTATGAAAGCAGTGGGAGGAAGATGCAAGTTGCCATTCTGCTCTAGAAGAATTCAGAGGAAAGCATGAGACTCTTGGTAACAAAGGCATAAAAATATTCAGAAAACTATTTCTGTACTTGCAAATTATCTCTTTTGTGAACTATTTTGGATATAAAAATAAACATACATATAATGTACCCAGGTGCTGTCATATATATGGATAACTAACCAAGGAAGTTTCTGTAAGAGTAAAAATGTAGGCTTCAAAACCTTTTGTTTATTAAATTACCTGAATATTCAAGAAACCGTTGCATACAGTATTTTAAATGCACAGGAAGTACTTAGTTACATGAGATTTATGTTTCACTATATATGAAAGTTTCTGTCATAGTCACCACTGTGTTGCCTAAAGGTTTTCCCAGAGTGCACCTTTTGGGCATTTTCCTTGGGGAGAAAAGCAGAAGAGGTGAAGTGACTTATTTTGAAAGAGTGTGTTGTGAAGTTTATGTATATTTTTTTATTGTATCTGAGGCAGAAAAGGCCTCAAAAAAGATGAAAAAATGGGACTTTTCCTTTAGAGTTGAAAGCAAGTGTCTTTGATGTACCTCTGGCCCTTAGGGAATTTCTTCAAGGGTCTCAGAGAGATTTTTTTTTTTTTTTTTTGTGGATTCTGCTCAGACAAGCTTTCTCCTTATCATAAAAGTGCTGTACCAGAAGAGGAAGACTCGCAACAGCCATCTGCATGCCTGCAGAAGCCTCTAAGCAGCTTTCTGCATATCCTTAGCCTCAAGCCATAAAGCGCTTTGGCAGTAAGGGCTGAAAACATGAGCTTGCCTCAGCTTTCTGTAAGAAGGTAATTCAGATGAGAGAGGAAAGGTTTGGTGGTGTCCTGGTAGTTGCACAGCTGAGGAAATGTATTCTGCACTACTCAGAGTGCCAAACTGTTGCACACTTCTTCCTTCATTCTGGTTTTGCTGCCATCCAGCTAAGATCTATCATCCAGGCCATGAAGCAAAGGCTTTTCTTACCCTCAAGGGTAAGCTAGAGCCTGTCATCCAGCCAGAAGTGAAAAAAAAGAGTTAATCATAAGCACAAATCCTCAGATCAGTGAGAAATGCAGTAACCATCAGCTGCAAGTGTCTCCAGAAGAGCTGGCATTACAGGGATGTGCACTGCAATGGCCAGTTACAGTGTCCTCAGCTGAAATGTGAAAAACTGTATCTGAGGTGACCCACTTAAACGGAATGGACCAAAATTGACTATGAAAGCCCTATAAATAAGAGTAAATTTTGTTGCTGTTCTAAAAAAGAATGAAACTTCTCCTTTTTGTATATACATGGAATAAAAACCTACCAGCCTTTCCCATCACTGTTGGCTTCTAAGACTGAATTCTGCATTTAGTTATTTTAAACTGCTTCTTCTTGGAATGTGTTACTGATGTATATCCACGAACAATTCAGAATGAATAAATCATTGTTGTTTTATGAATCAGGAAACATTCTTCTGTCAAACTACTGTCAGAGTGATCTGAGTCAAACCTAATTCATTTGCACTTCAACTTGAAATAAACAATGTACATCTGGTCAAATTAAGTGACAAGTGTCTAATTGTTATGATGTGCACCTTACTCCAGATCTGTCAGCTGATACACTGCACTGTTGCAGACATTGCCCTTCCTAACCAAAACCCTTTCTACCCATGTGTTTCTATAGGGTGTCATTTCAGCAACTAAAGGAAAATGCCATAAGTGGATAAGTCTTCATCTGAGTTACTGCAAAGAATGACAGGCCCTTGCTGATTAGCTCTCTGTAAGAAAAAAGCTCTGCATTTTTGATGAAAAAGCATTATCTATTCCATACTAAATGCTGAGTTAACAGCACATAACTAACAACAGTTCTAGCAGCATTACTGTGTTGAAAAAATAAGCCCTGAGAAGCAACAAAGAGAATAAACAAGGGGACTGATGCTTGAAACATATACAAGAACATTCTTCACAGCAGCTCATATGGTGTAAAACAGTATTAACACAGGGATGTTTTAGTTATTGCTGAGCAGTGCTTATACTTATAAGTGCTTTATACTTATTTTCCTTTGCTTCTGCATGCAACTTTGTTTCCCCTATAAAACTATTAACTCTCATCTAGTACCTCAACCCCCAAGTTTTTGGATTTTGCCTTTCCAATTCCCTCCCCCATCCTGCCAGGGAGGAGTGAGTGAGCAGCTGGGTGGGGGCTCAGCTGCCAGCCAGGATCAACCCACTGTAGTCTGTAAGGATATATATATTCATCCAGGATCTAAAATACCTGGTTACATGCTCTACTGCCTCTTCAATGCACATCCAGGATAAGCTGAGGATTCATGTCCCTATGTTACAGACTGACTGGGACAACATAATGCAAAATAATGTATAGTAGTGCAAAAATCAACACACATTTACCCTCCTGTTTGAGGTGGCTTGAGCAAATTAGTCACATGAAAAGTATCAGTGAGAGCAGTGGTGCCAGAGGCCAGAAGGAGACTTTCTGCCTTTTCAGGGAAGTTTCCTCAGCAGAGTCCCTTAGGAAGGTTGCAGCTACGGGGCTAAGCAGCTGAATCCCTCTTGGGCACAGCTGTGCCACCAGGCTCAGCAGGAGACCACTGGCTGCCTTGCAGCCCCACTGATGAGCAAATATTGGTGTTGCCACTTCAGACGATGCTGTGCTGTGAACCCTTTGCCACTCACAGGTGGACTTTTAAGCCCAGCAGAAGAATCCTTCACAAGGTGCTCTCCCGGGCTGTGAGGCACAGCTGAGAATGCAGGCTGTGCACCGCAGGGCTAAGGGAAGCCTTGAGTAAGACAATATGTGTAGATGGAAGGTCAGAAGTGACTGACTGTCACAAGCTGGTACCCCACAGCTGTGTACACAACCTGGCCAAGCCAGGCTGCTTTGAATGTTATTTTTCCATCACAGTCAGAAAAAGAAATCTTTTTACCACCTGTTTTGCAGAGAAAATGCTGACAGACACTCAGGGATACTCCCTGAACCCTCCTGGGCTCTGCCACCCTGCTGCAGTCCTTGCCTGCATCGCCTTTCAGCCCTATGCTCAATTCCATCTGTGCATCCGGTATCTGAAGAGGTGGGACATTTTTCCATGTTGTTTATCAGTAACCCTGAAAAAGCTGTCATAGGAGATCTGTAAGGCTTTTGCATCCAGCAGATATATCCTGTATGCTGTTTTGATGAAAAAAAAAGGTCAGAGAAGTCAGTCCAATACACAGCACCCTGGATGCCTTAATGATATGTTCTTTGCCATTTCTTGTTGTCTTTTCTTTCCTGAATTGTTTATTACCATTTTTTATTTACTCTTTCTAAAATTGTCAGTGCTGATGAGCAACTCATCTGGGAGGTCTCTTCTGTGAAGGGCTGTGCTTCCACCGCTGCGGTGGGGCAGGTCTGGGTCTGGCAGAAAGAAATGGCCCTGGCAAGGAGTTCAGAGAGGGGCTCGATGCACTTGGGGGTGGAAGGCAAAGAACACCCTGTCTGCAACAGCTTCTGCCCCCTCAGCTGCTTGGGTACAGTTTCAGGGGACTGCTGTCATAGGGCTTTTGAAAGGGGGCAGATTTCTCTGACATTTTACTTGCCTAAGTTCCTGCTGGCCCTGAAGACTTTCTAGATCGTTGGTGTATGCTTTATTGTCCTTAACACACCACTTCCAAATTAGGCCAAGACTATAGTCATTCTGTACTGATAGTGTACGTAGTCCTTCATCCCAAGAGCTGAGAGCTTTATACATCCAGATAACAAATTTCCAAAACATTCTTACAGATATTTATTCTATTAAAGTGCAAATGACAGTGGAAACTTCCACAGGATTATATATATATCAATTCAGGCAAATGACAAGAAGAAAATGTGAGTGTCTCTACACAGGGCCTGTGCACTCTCAGTGGCCAATGCTTTCACGTCAGATCATGCCATGTGTATTTAATTGAGAAATAGGAACAAAATTAGCCATTAACTATCACAACACACTTTTGATAAGAATTTCTATTTATGCATGTTTGTTACTAGCATTTAGCTCCTATAGCAACAGGAGCTTTATAAATGAGTGAAGTCACAAAAAGAAACATTCCCAGTTTTATTTGAGCTTCATTGAAGCAAAGACCACTTCTGCACTCTAGTGCTGGGTCTTTTCTTCTAGGTGGAACTCTAGAGAGCTTTAATTCACAGTTTATTTATCTTAGGATGATTTGTTTAAATGATGATATTTTGAACTAGATTTTATTAAATGGCATGGTACTTGCCCCTGCCCTTTGGCATGTGAGAGAATGTGTGTTCATGATGGATTTGAATTGCTTCATCCTATTTCCCTATTTAAATGTAAGCAAGTGATGAGCCAGAATCATGGCATATATATGCTCTAAATTGTCTATATTTGGATCTGCACTTTCAGTGGACAGGATGAGTAATAATGAGCATGAGGGAGTGGGAGACTTCAATGTGACCACAGGAAAAAAATTCTATTGATGTGTGTACAGAGCACTGAACTTGGTTGCCTAGAGCAGTTGTAGAGTTTCCAATGCAACCCTTTTGTAAATAAAAGGTTAAACAGCAGTTTTGGGGGGAATATCATACGTGGTAGAGCTGATCCTGTCCTGAAGCAGGGGCTTGACTGAGAGACTTTCTGAAATTGCAGCAGGGCTTGTAAACTAAACAGAGCTGGAACAACAGACTAAGAACCTCAACATTTAAATGATTGTTCACATTGTTTATTTGATATCCCTCTTGCTAGAATAGTTTATTCTGATGTCCAGAGCACACTCTAGTTAATACTTTTGCATAATGTGGGAGATATATATATCCCTCTGTGCAGCATAGATGAGGTCACACTTGGGATAGGAAGGAGTTATTTGAAGGCATTTTGTGCCACTGGCTGTCATGACTGGAGAACAGACTCCTTGTCTGCCTTATTAGCACAGTCTTGAATGTTTTATTAGCACAGACACTGCCAGAGTTTTCATTCCAACCCTACTTTCCCCAGCCTTGCAATAGAGCCTTTAGCAAAAAAAAGAGACATTTATGAAATGTTGGTATTAAGCTCTCAGCAATGTTCAGAGTCTGTTCTGGTTCAGGGCCTATTGTTTGTCTCTCCTTTGAACTTACCTCCACAGCACTGATTTCACTGATATATCACTATTGGCTTCAGTAAGGATTATCACAGTTTACATTCACCAGGACTCAGAAGACAGCTTCATTAAAGGAAAAACCTGGTATGTTGTTTTCTTTGTGTACATTGGGTGATGTAGAAAGAGAAAAGGATGTGGATTATCTAGAAAGAGTTAAGGATATACAGCTTTATGATCTAGCATGGAAACAAAAAACTACAGAACAAGGCAATTGACAGTAAAGTGCATAACCTGTAGTATGTTTGGAAACCTGAAAGAAGGTCATTAACCTTACAAGAAAGGTGAATATTTTCCAGTCTCTCTCCATTTAATTTGTGTGGTCAGTTTTTGAAATTTGTGCCTCTCAGGGGACTTGCACAGTGCAATTTCTCACCCAATACAGATCTTCTATTCAGTGCATGAAGATCAATCTGAAATGTCGCTGTGAATAGGACCCCTGGGTTAATTAGGACCCCAGACAGACTTCGCTTACCCAGTAAGTGATTCTCAGACTCGTGTCATTGGTGGCCCAAATGTGTTCAGATGTTATCTAGAGTAGAAATGTCCATGGTCAGTAACTAAGAGCATGGACACAAGCCCCACATTATAGAGTTGGACTAACTGTTCCTGCTGGTTTCCCAAGAGAAGAAAGTCTTTCTGAGGCAAGTACAGTGCAGTTGTTTGATCTGTTGTCCATGATATAGATGAAGTTGTAGAGGAAGTCTGTCAGACTTCCCCTACAGCCCCAAGAATGGGACTTCTGGACCTGTTGAGGTTGGAGGTTTCAGAACAGATCCATGATAGGATTTTACCTGTCTTGTGACAGAGAAGCTCTCTGTGGCCTAGAATAAAAAAACCCCATCTGTGAATCTTTTGCTTTTCCCTGGATAAACTGTAGATTTTTATAATTTGATTTTGAAATCCAACTTGGGAAAGAGCCATGAGGTCATGGCACCCAAGACGGGCCCTTGCTTGAGGTGACCTTTAGGGGATTTCCTTGATACTGGAGGAGGACAAAAAGGTTAAGAAGCTCTACTAGCTCTAAGTTTCATATGCTCAGAAATAATTCCAGGTTAATGTACATTGTAAGGTAAATCTAAGAGCCAGCCTCAAAGAGGAGCTGAAAGACAGTGTGACAAAGGCCAGTTCTTCCAGCAACAGACATAAGGAAGGGAGTAGCACCATACTTGTTAGCACTTTAAAGACATGTTGGAGTTCACATTTTCTGAAAAACAAATGAGCCAGAGGACAAAGCCTGAAAGGAAACAGGACACTGAAGGACATTCTGTCATGCTCTTAACACTGATAAGTTGTCTATGCCTGACACAACCTGTAATCATCCAAGAGTGCTGATGGTACTGGGCAGATAGGTGTTTCCCACAGAAAGTTTTGCTGCTTTTGTAACCCTAAGAAAGGCCCCCAGAGTGTGATAAGTAATCACAGAATTTACAGACATATGGAAAAGCCTCATCCATTTGATAACTGTAAGCCTCTCTTGCTCTTAACAGCAATGTCTTTCTTTGAGGTATGGGCCACAGGGAATGCCAGGGAACCCCTGAGAACTGGCTTCAGGCAAATAGTCTCTCAGAGATGGAAAATACAGTCTACTGCACTGAATGAACCAGCTTGTAACTGTAGGGAAGTAGAAACTACCAGCTCCTAATTCATTAAGCATCTTCTTTTGATGATTCTTAAACTCTCTGCCCTAATTCAGATCAACACAACACAATTTGATGTACTCATCTACAAACTAACAGATGAATGAACTTTTCACATAGTGGCTTCAATGGACATCGGCTACTTCAGCTGATTTTTCAACAGGAGTAGCTATAAACAGTTGTAACAGGTTATAAATGAAAGTATGGCTCTCCTTCACAGGTCCTGATACCCAAAGTGCAGGCTGTGCCACTATTTACCGTTCGGGTCTTATCAGACTGGCCTTACATGCAAGACACCCAGGACTGTGTGATATTTCTCTTCTACTCCTGTGGTATGACAAGTTTCTACTATGCACATGATACAGGAATAATATCAGCAGCAAGAACGAGGATGCTGCAGAGGAGGCAAACTGTCCTTCCTACCTGTGTCTCAACTCATGGAAGATGTGAAGGGCAAGCAGGTAGAAAGATAAATCTGTAAAGGGTACAGAAATTTACCTGCCATAGCAAGTAAGATGTTTGCATAGCAGTTCTTATCTGTCAGTCACTCTCGGTCCCTTGAGGCGCATTGCTCCTGGTCCAATCTCACAAGAAAATCAGGAAGTATTCTAGTTTTTACTTATGTTAATACTCCTGGTTTTGAGGTATTAAAAGGTGGAGCTATGGAAGATAGGTACTAAGGAAGTGTGGCTCCCACATTTTTTGTCTGGCTCAGGCTGTGCCCTAAAAATCAGACCCCAGGCATCAGAGAGACCTGTTTTGGTGTGGCTGGGTCAGAGAGGGTGTCACTGTGGGGGTACTCTTTATATCTCTAGATCACCAGGGTGGGGGATGTTTTGATGACAGACTGGAGGGTCCTTAGGCAGCAGAGGAGCTTGGCAGAGGAAGGAGAGCAAAGAAGGGCAAGGGAGGACTAGGTCCTGGTTTTTATGAACTTTGAGGCTTGCACAGAACATTTCCCAGACGACAAAATTAGGTAGGCTTTTTGAGATGGTTTGTGAAGTATGGCACAAAAGAAGAAAAAAGGCCTTTTAAAAACATGTTCCTTTCCTAAGTCAGAGAATCATTTTTTGATAAGTAGTGCTGAAGCTTCTCACGAATGGCAGAGCTTGTACCCTGGAATTTCCTTACTCCCTTTCTCTTGAACTCACTGTCGGGATGAATATAACAGTGTCATTATTTTACGGAGCAAATACAGAGGTTTGGGTTAAAACTGTTAGAAACCCACAGATAACTAACATCCATTTATTAACAATATATGGGGAAGAAGTACATTACTCTTCCAATCCAGGGTTTCACGAAAACATTATCTGTTTTTGAAGTTCAGAAACAATGATTTGCAAAGAACCCTTTAATCAAAACAAAGGCATTTGATTCAGTTTTGTTTTTTTTTTTAGCATAGCAGAAGAACAGATGGTTTGTGTGAAGAACTCATTGTTCTGTAACATTATCTCTTGAAGTGATTCTTTCTTTAGTATGCATGAAAACTACTCGTTTACTAACTCTGGGCACATGAAGACCTGCGTTTTCACACAGCACAGGCATGGCCAAAGCAAATTTGCTGGCTCAGTCTTAGTATGCATTATAATTGGCACTGAACTGTAGCTTGGAACTTCCACTTGCAAAGAAATTGCATTTCATTTTAAACAGAACAAACACATTTAAAAAAGAAAATTCTTGCAAATCAGGATGATTTTGGATTTATTTGGAGAAGTACTGATATGAAGTGTCAGACATGAAAAAGTCTTCTTCAGAAAGCAAGAGTTGCTGGCTGAGACTAACATGGGTAATATGAACACAACTTTAACTGACAGGACACTAATTTCATTCAATGATACCAGAGCATCAAGCACCTGCATTCAGTTGTCTTTTAATAAACTGAAAGCGAATATAGAAGAGACTTCCTACTCCTGAAAGCAGTAAAACTGTGAAACAATCTTCCCATGGGAATAGTGGAAGGGGAAAAAAGCAAATTATTTTGAGGTTGAACCAGTGTGCTGGTTTTGACTGGGGTAGAGTTAATTGTCTTCACAGTGGCTAATATGGAGCCATGTTTTGGATTTGTGCTGAAAACAATGTTGATAAAATAGAGATGTTTTTGTTATTGCTGGGCAGTGCTTTCTGCTCCTCCTACTGCCACACTGGCAGGGAAGTTGCGGGTGCGTGGGAAGCTGGGAGGAGACATGGCCACGACAGGTGACCCAAACTGACCAAAGGGATGTTCCATACCATATGACATCATGATCACTATATGAAGTGGGGAGAACAAAGAAGAAGGGGGCACATTTGGAGTGATGCTGTAGTAAGAACCATTATGAGTGATGGGGCCCTGCTCTCCTTGAGATTCCCATGGGACACAGAGAATTCATTCCTTGTTTTGCTTTTCTTGTGTGTGTGGCTTTGGCTTTACCTATTGAACTGTCTTTATCTCAATCCATGAGTTTCCCAGCTCTTACCCTTCCAATTCTCTCCCCCATCCTGCTGGTGGGGGGAGTGAGTGGCTGTGTGGGGGTTGGTTGCTGGCTTGGGTGAAATGACAACAGCTAGGTACATATCAAACACTCATCTTAATACATCAGAAAATTTCTGTGTAGGTAAAGTGTGTTTTATGAGCTGGGTGGGTAAACCTGTTAAAAATTAAAGAGACAAGAGCCCTACAGACCCAGAGCAATCTTCAATCAGCTGAGCTCATTGGCTGCAGGCTGTAAGTTCTGACTGAAGGAATGCACAAGAACCCTTGTGTGCTGTGTCAAAAGAGTCAAATGGGAACTCTCCTTTGGCCAAATCCGTTGCTGTGATGTTAAATTTACCTGCAAAATAATATTTCCTTTGCAGTTTAAACGTAATTTCACCATCCTTTATACTTCTATCTTAAAAAGTCTTGGGTTCAATTGTTTAAGAGTCTGAACAAAACAGGCCTACAATAATCTGTTTGGTGGGGAATGATAAATATTCAACAGGGCACTTCTCACAAACTAAAATCAAAGAGATTTAAAGTCTTTTAGTATAAGTTATTACAACCAATTTTAAAAAAAAGTGTCTTTAGAATAGCAAACAGAGAAATTGGGTAAAACTTCCAGATCAGGCATTGAAATTAATTTCTCCCTGCCATGCTAGAATTTCTAATACTTGTGAAGAAAATGTATGCTGAAAGATAAAAGAGGAGAAAAATATAATAATAAACTTCAATTGCACATAAAAGTAATAAGTGGGAGTGTGGGAACATATTTGTAACTGTTTTCTTATCATTCAGTAAGGCAAAATGACTACAGAAAGGCATGGGATTATTTAAAGCACATTATTTAAACAACTCATACTTTGTTGGTTTTTCAGTATATAATTTCCTTACAGAGAAAAATGCCATGACAAATTGACCCAGGGTATTAATGATAAAAAAATTCAGTTGGTTTTATATTATTGATTTGCTTTTGAATAAGTAGCTTAGAATAAGATTCATTTACTTAGTTATATACATTCAAGCTGTTAACTTTAGATTTTCTTTACCCTCAGTGGACAGAAGGGACACTTGTAGAGTGCCACTTATTGCACTCTTATATAGACCTCTGAATTTGATTGATGAATTGCACTCTCATAGTGCCATTTTTTCTCAGTGACTGTAAAGACAGCTGGACAGAACTAGTCCTTATGTGGACCTCCACTGTGCAGAAATTTCAGTTTAGTCAGGATGAATCACTCTTAGGGTATGATTCCATTGCCCACACACAGGTATGCAGTGCCATCAGAGAGGGGACAGGAGATGTCCATGTGATAGTGCAGATAAGATGATAGATATTATTGATGTTCTTGTCCAGCAGCAACTGAAGACTAGATAGAACACCCTAAAGAGTCTGTGGTGTAGTTGCAATATATAAAAATGTAAACACAGCTTAATTGAGCCAGCATCATTGCCCTTTACTGTCTGCTGGGTATATTACCACAATGAAGGGACATGGCAGTCATTTACACAGGTTGAGAACTAGACACCTAATTTAGATACCTTCATTTCAGCAGATTGGATTTCCCTCTGGAGGTCCTTAAAGGCACTTACTTTGCCCTGTTAGTTAGTATGTGATTTTTGGCACTCACTTTTGGAAGAATGTTCCATTAGGTGCCAAGAGCTGAGCATAATTGATATACCTAAATGGGCAGGATCTTCATTCATGCCCGTTTTTGTGTTGTTTTTTTTTTTAAGTGACTCGATAGTGTAAGTGATCCAGGTATTTCTAAGAAAAGTGACCCTTAGCTATGTCCCAGGTGTGGTTTTCATTGTCCCTTCAGCATTGCTGAGCAGTTGGTGAATGCCACATTTCTGTGCGCTGGATGCTCAGAATTGCAGTTGTGTGTCAAAACCATGGTGCTGCATTGACCCAAACCCACAAATTCTTACCCTTCTTTGTGGGCCTTTTGTTTGTTTGTCAGGAGAGAAATCCTTTAGGTGGGGTGTGAGTGGGACTTGGTAACCCAGGGTGCCAGACCCTTCCTGTATCCAGATAGATGATTCTTATGTGATGCAAATATCCCTGAGATCTCCGAAGCAAATATCTACATCTCAGTCCGTCAGGAAGGTTCCTTTTATGGTTGTTTCTAAAAGAATGGTACACATCTGAGATCTGATTGCTCTTAAGATAGATATTTATACAGTCATAGAGACTCATATCCCAAACGTGCCTGTCCTTTCATTGACCACAGAGGGCGCTGTGGGTGACTATCCCAGATAAAGGTAGACTTGTCCCAAGGAGACAATTCCCTCCTTAAGACTACACTGATTTTAGTGGGTTTGGGAGTCACTTTTTCTGTGCTTCATTAATCATATAGCCATTGAAGGAAGCAACACCTCCCTGTTTGGCATGGTGCTCTTGGGACTCAATGGCCTGAGGTACAAAACGCTGCAGTAACAAGATATCTAAAATATGTACTTTTGATCTTCTAGAGCTGAGAAAATTACACTGTTTTTCCAAATTGTCTTCTACCCCCATCTACCACTTATTAAACTTCGCTTCAGCTCACTGGTTTATTTTGTAAATGCAGTTGTCTAATAACAGATCTGCTGGGAAACACACCAGATAAATCACCAACTTCAATATAAATATATAAAGGAATAGCAGGCTGACATTTAGAGAGACTGACCTTTCAGCAGACAAGCTGCTGTGCGACTGAAATGCTGCCTCGTTCAAGGTTTTCAGAGGGTTATTCCACATAATAGATAATGTAAAAAGGAAAAGCCAATTGAAAAGCATAAAAAGTGAGGTCATTTTATCTCACCTGCTACCAAGTACAGGCTCAGTTCTGTATGATTCAGTGCTTCTGCATAATTTTACTCAAATATACATCTTGGGGAGGGAAAAAATTAAAATGTTATTACTGACAGGCTAGCACAAACATTTCAGCACTGAGACAAGTTAGACAAGTGATTTTTTTGTATTTGTCATCTTTGTTTGTCCCTTTTTGTTTTTTATATCATCTTCTTTATCTTTGTCTCTTCTTCAAAGGTCCTGTGGTAAAACTGTTTTTAGAGACCTTTTTAAAGCATTGCTTTGCCCAGCCAGAATCAGCATCTCTGTTTCTACAGGCTTGCATTATCCTGTTCTTAAAGAATACAGAGGATTTGAAAGGGTTTTCTCAAAAAACTGTTTGAAAATAGACTGTACTATTGTATAGAGAAAATGCTTAATTTTTAAAGACTGTTGACGTTTTTAAGTCAAAAAAAATCTTGTTTTTTTTCTTTTATTTTCATTTATAACTGAGTGGATCAGTCAGCTGGGCACTCCCAGCATCCTGCACAAACAGTTCCAATTAGTTTCTTTTTCAGCCCAATTATAATCTCAAAGAAAGAAAAAGAAAGCAGACCAGAAAAAAATGGAATAGAAAAGATATGCTTTAAAGTAATGAGACAAGATCTTTCACAGTTTATTTTTCAGATTAAATCTTTTAATTATAAAAATAATTTACATTCCTCCAGTTGGATCCCAGTTTGTGAGCTAAAAAAGTAGGAGCAGTTCTGATTAAAACTATGCCTATTAAGAAAAACCACCATTGGATATATTGAAAATTTACATTTTCCTAGCACCAGTCAGCTGTTGAAACAATGGGCTTTTTAGTAATTCCAAAGTGATTCAGTGAGACATTCAGCTGACAAGGTCAGGAATGCAATGTAAAGCCCTAATTAAGTAACAGAGTATGGAACATTTTATACAGGTTCGTGTTCCACAAGCCATTTCACTTAACAAAAACATTTATACTTACACTTTATAAGAACATATATCTTATTAATTCATCTGAGGCACATACCAACCACAAGCACTCCAGTGCTTGCACCAGACTGAAGTGACTTGCTAATGTCACCCAAAAACTGACCCCAGCTCTGACCATGCCAGGACATTTCACTTTTGCTTTTCTCTTTTTCCATTTCAATTCAAAGGTCAATCATCTGCACTTTTAAAAGCCACCCAATAAAAACATGGTGGCAGATACATTTGCAACTTTTGCAGACCACTCATTGCTGGAGAAATTGCTCTGTACATTTCAATTCACACCTCAATAAGCATCAATTCAAGTGTCCAACTTTTTTAATAAACTATGATGATTTAGAAAACAACTACAGCTGTGTAGATCAGACAAAAACGAATAGCTGTTTGAAGTATGCTTTCTAGCTGGAACTGTCTGACCAGCATCTCTCTAACTCACTTTGATATAGTTATTGGCTGCTAGGCTGTATCTGAGTTTCATGCTGCGTTCCTAGTTGGATTGCAGAGTTTCCTCTGCCTCCCACTGAGGGACACTCAAACCATGGCATTGGGTTACAGACTTTAACCCCTGCAACTCAAAGATCTCCCTCTGTGAAGAGACCTTGTGCAGCCTCTCTTGGCAGTAAGTTGAGACACAGTTCAGCTCTGGCCCTGAATTCAAATTTCAGAGATATGGAGGACAATTTGTCCAATTGCTTTACACGCAGTAAGACAGCTGGTCAAAATTACCTTCCCATTGGGGTATGTGGCAAACCCAGCTTCCTGTTACACTGATGCAAACTAAGGTTTCACTGCAAATAAACATCCTTTCTGTTAATTTACATCAGCATTACTGAGAGTGGATTTGGTCCATGTCCACAGCAATTTCACAATCATAAAGAAGCAAAAAAACCCATTTTTTCACGCCCAGATGATTTTCTTACTTCCTGAATATTATATTACTGTGCATTCAAGCATAATTAATGTTCCTGTCATTTCATCCACTGCCAGCAGAAGCAGAAGGGTTTTTATTCCATAATTGCCTGTTTTTCAGTGTCCATGAAAATGATTGTATTCACATTACTGGCACTTGCAGAGAGAGAGAAGAGCATGAAAAGGGAAGCACTCCTGTGTATGAATCTGCAAGCACCTGCAATGTTAGACATACTGTGACCAAAATTTTAATGAATGCTTGAGTTTTAAAAGAATACATCTAAAGATCTCTCTTCCTCATGGAGTATCCTACTCAGCGACATGATCCCCAATTATCCCGTACAGTGGTGAAGATAGGTCTCAAAATTATGACTTTGACAGCTGCAACAGCTGCTGGTGCATGAAAACCAAAGAGCTTTTGAATCCAGTGTTCAACAGAAAAGAGCTCTTCCTCCCCATTTCTGTCTTTAAAAGCTGCAGTAGAACAGTTTGAGGACTGAGACTTGAAGTGGCATCTGCTAGCCCAGCATAGGGAGGGTTTGCAGGGCTGACTCCATTTAGACACACTCCAAGGGGTTTATAAAATTGGCATCATGAAGCCCTGGATCTTCATGGCTATTGAGGTGTCTCTCCTATTTAGATTGATAGGTCATGGATTCTGGCCTAACTGGCATTTGAGAACGCTGGGAAGATGAAGTCAGCAGAAAGCAGATGCATTTAAAGGTTGTAAAAATACTTGTAAACGCACTGTTTGAGCAAACAACATCTGAAAGCACCTAGCAGGGTAGTAATTACTTTATCAGTTTGGATGCCAAAACAAAACACTTAAAAGCAGTTTCTGAAGAGGCCGATCCATTTTAAAAGAAACAAAAAATATCCAGCAAAAAGTTTCTGAAAGTAAAATGAATACTAAGAGTCAAAACCCACAAAATTATGCCTGCCATAAAACTGTACCACATCCTGAAGACCATATAGTACTCCCATCGTGTATTCAAAGAGATGAACAAAGGAAAACTGAGATGACTAGGCTAAAGAGGAGTTTCTTTTAATGAATGAAACTTAGCTGTTAGGTTTATTTAGCCATGAAGGCTGGAACAAGACATTTACTGTACAAGCTTAGCTGGAGGATGAACAGGAGAAAAGCTAACAGAAAACACTTGCATGCATGGGTGCAAAGGGTGGGCATATGTGGGTCCTGTATGCAGTTTAACATGTAAGAGACAGTTCTACCATCTGAGAGGCAGAGACTCTGGATAATTGATCCATTTGCATTATCAAGGACAAACCCTTAGAGTGATTGGTTGTCCATTTGGGAAGACTATGCCAACAACTGCAGAGGACAAAGCTTCAGCCAAGCAAACTGATGTATTCAGGCTTTGGAGTGTGGGGCCATACAGATGGTGTGAGTGCTTCAGCCAGGGAGAGGTAGGGATCCAGTGATGCACTCAGTCACCTATTAACTGATATCTGACTCACCTACTCTATTAGAAGCAGTATTTGAGAGAAAGCCAATGCTTACCACTCTCTAGGAAGGCATTCACTGAGGCAAAGAAAAAAACCAACTCAGTTCTGGTACATTTTGGGTGACCAGTCAATCTGTGTTTAGTGAGTGCAGGAGAAAAAACATGGGTATAACCAAAGTCAGAAGCACAAGGCTCCAACAGTAAGAATCCAAATGTTTTTCCAAATAAAACAATTAATTACATTCACATGTAATTACGAGATAAAAAAAATTGTGTTTCTTTCAAGAAAAAAAAGTTTGTGAAAAAACCACAGGAGTTTAGATGGAACTACTTAAAACCTCGAGTCTAACATTTTTCTTCTACCATTGGTAAAATACCAGCAAAGACTGAATCTAAATTGATGCCGGAGAGGAAATGAGAGTCATTAGGGGCTGAGTGCCTAATTCCTGCATTCTGGCACACTGCCGTGCTGTGATTTTGAATGGTGGGAACTGGCTAATCATTCACAATTGAGTTGTTAAAAGAAAAGGTGATCCAATTTTTGCAATGGCAACCCAAGCAATATCAGAGATTAGAGGCAGCAACAATTTACCTGCTGCATTTATCTCTGAACATTTTGCATTAACTTTAAGGAACTAGAAGTACTGTGCAAGTGCTTCAAATCATGCTCTCTCTCCTCACTTGGGAAATGGCTGAGAGCTTTGAGTACTGCCCTTGCCACTCTCTCTGAGCTGCTGTAGAAAGATACAGGAAGACACAATGCCTGAGCTAAGCTGTGCAGAGACTCATTCAGGAGATAACATTTCTCCTCAGCCTTACAGTCACCAGCATATACTGTGCATTGAGGAGAAAAACATAAAGTCAATTCAGGCTCAAAAGATTTCTAACAATGAAGGACGGGGCCTAGAAATTCTCAGAGGAAATATAGCATGCCCTTCTCCACTCCTATTATTTTTTTCCTATGAGTCTGATTTAAGGTATTGTCAGAGAAGCGAGTATTTATTTCAGGGAAGTTATGCAGTTTCTATTGTGCAGCTCATCCTATTTCTTCTTTTCTTGTCTTTTAAAGGCCAAGCTTAGTTTAAAGAGGTAAACCGTGTAATAGACTTTACAGTTCCTCACCTGTCTGACCTGCCATTAAGTGGGAGAACTGGGAAGACATCAAAGGGAGCCCATGGAGGTGGAGGCTGTCCAAAGCTGTCACAGCAATCATGCATGCAAAGTGCACCACACCCAGCCTTCAGCAAAGAGGCACAAGGCACAGAAGAAGATGCAGAGGGAAGAGAGCTTGGGAAAGAGAATAAGAACTAGACTAGAGAACCAGAACTAAACTGGAAGAGGGATAAGGAAAGACTGAGGGAGTTAGAAGAAATCTTGAGACAGATTTGAGGAAGCAACATTAAAAAGGAGAAATTAAGACTACCACTTAGGGAAATGGTAGTGCAAGAGAAATCAGAAAAATATAACAGTCTTTTCAAAAAGTGATGCCAAGATCAGAAAATTACCATTACCTACAGAAGGGTGTAAAGAAAAATTCTTCTTCTCTTTCATTGTACTACAATTTTTCATATTTTTAACTTAAAAGTGCACTGTGACAGAGATAAAGAAATATACTGACTTTGGATTTTACTTGCAAAGATAGCATCAACTTCTGTTTCAGCATCCTAAATGGAAATGAGAAAAACCTACCTATAGAAATAAACTTTTTGAAGATTAAGAGGATTAATTTGAGACAAATCATGTCCTTCTATCTGTGACTGACACTGGATTTTTTACTTTCATGTACTCTTCTGTTTAATCTCCTCAAGACATGTTAAGTTAGAAAAAATTAAAACATCTAGAGCACAGCTTCAGAGTGTGTTTTGTCACAAAGCCTCAGGAAAAATAGAATCTACTCTTTATAGGTGGCAAGCAACTCAGCCAGCTACAGATCAATGTGGGGGGTGGGTTTGTTTGGTTGATTGGGTTTTTAACTTAAATGACATTAATTTGTTTCTGGCTGACAAAAGACGATAAATTGAAAAGAAAAGCAAGGAAAGAAGAGAGAGCACTGGGAAGCAGAATGTGCTTCAGCACGGAAGAACATTGCTTTGAGGATAAGAAATATATTCTGACTTCACAGTGCTGCACTGCAGTGGAAGAATAGACTTACTGGAGCTATGAGGGTGAGTTTGTATATCATAATGTGCATGTGTCCCTAGGATTCATTTTCACAAAGGTAAGGCTACAAAGGAGTTTGTTCAAAGGTTAACCAGCTCAGTTAGAGTCTCTTTTTCCCAGCAGATTCACACAAGCCCAATCTTAAAAATCATTCTCAGCTGTTGATGCCCTTAGACACAGCCAGGCTGCAGGAGCTGCAGCGCCCAGGGAGGGAGCAGACATCCTCTGCTCTGCGTATCCTCTCCCAAGAGACCACAGCACACTGTCTTCTGCCAAAGATGGTGTAGAGGGTCTGCTGGGGAGTAGTTGTCCTCCAAGTGTTGGAAGGAGCTGTTCAGCAGGAGAAAACATCTCTGCTGTCTTGCACAAATCAACCCCTACACCCAAAGCCAAGACATCACAATGGGTTGCTCTGAAACTAACTTTGGGCAAGCAATCACAAGAGCAGAATCCCTGCTTTGACAGGGCTCCCACACTCAGTGTGGGCATGTTCTACCACTGTGTGAGATACTAAGAGAACTTACAGCTATACAGATCTTTACATGTGGGTCCTGTAAGCTGGCCACAGCAGGATTAGAATCACAGAATCCTAGGGAAGGCATCAAGCTACCCAATTGGGCAACTTAAGCTCAAGGTAGAGAGATAAAAGAAGTGAACAGAGTGACTTCATTCTGAGGTAATTTCTTCAAAGCAGGGGTGGTCAGTCCCTGGACAGTTGTATGGCATCTTACCCAGAGTGGCCTTCAGGCCAGCAGCCACCACTCCAAGCTTATGCAACCACAAATGCTTATTAATAACTGTATCAGTTTTACATCTAACTCTCTAAAACAGGTTGAACCTCCTCCCACCCCCAGCCCAATCAATCAAAAACCCCTTAAAATAAATCTTCTCATTCATTCTTATAATCAAGTCCCAGAGAGAAAATAACAGTAGGTATTTGCTATCACTCAAAATCAGGTTATCATTCCCATATTCTGCCTAGCAGACATAAAAGATACATTTTTGTCAATTCCCCTCTCAGTCTTGGTGCTATTTATTTTTCTGACCTTGCTTCTGAACGCTTCATTAGTGAATGCAATTTTAAGTTTAATACAGCATTTGCTTATTATCTATATCATGGGTGTTCATCATCTATCACTGTGATGAATGATTCCCATTGCTCTTCACAGACCACATGTGAGCACAAGGGAGAGATGGTCTGCCCCAGACACTCTCTGTAAAGCCAAACAGTCACGGGCTGTGGAAAACACTCAGCACATTACTGGATCTACACTGCCATTTGCACAAAAGATACTTATTTTTCCATAGTTGAAAAGCAATATTTAGAATTGTATGTCATCTAGGAAGCACAGAAGTCTGTCAAATGTAGAAGGTGAATTTCAGATCAAGTTTTGTAACTGAGCAAGTTAAAGTTGAACTTTACAAGTTGAACTGAGTTGGCAAATTGAAAATCATTTGTATGCTCTGAGTGACCACTGAATTCCAAACACAGCTTCTACTGCATTGGTGCCAGTGATGGCACAGATATATTACCAGTTTGTAAAGTATGCTTTCAAAAATGCTATAATGTCATTTCACCAGTAATTTCATCACAGGAAGAAAACACTGTGATTGAAAAATTAGAAACGTTGCATTGAAACTGTAGCTGGACTTGCACGTTCCTTAGCAGATGTAATACAAAATCTATAGTTGTGACACAACTATTTTAACATTTCTGAGGCCTGTAAATACCAGCCAGAAGTGTAGTCACTGTATTTGGAATGGAGGTTCTGTTAGAAAGTCAAGTATTTAGGAGTTCCTACATAAATCACCACAGTCTATTGGTGGTAACACACCACACATTTGAATATAGGCATTACAAGTCACAGCCACTTGTCTGAAGGTTCAGCTGGGGCACAGCCAGGGCTAGGATGAGTTCACAGCCCTAGGAAAGAAATCATGTATATTCCAACAGGAAGAATAAAGAGGCCTAAATTTCCTCTGCAGACCTTTGATGACTGCAGGTGACTAAAAGAGTCAATGGCATGACTATCTGGACACTTACCTGACCAAGAAGTGTGACCCGCTCTTGTAGATAAATAGGGACATTTGTGGAAGAGAGAAGCAAGAAGCAAAATTTGTTTTAAGAAATATTTTTCTAAGCTTGCAAATTTCATTTTAAAGTATAATCAGAAAGCTCTGTTTTAAAAAAGAGTAGCAAAAGAAGGACAAAAAAAAAAGAAAATTGAAAAATGTTTTTTCATCTAATAATTCACTGGAATATTTAAGGTTCTTCACTGGCTGACTGGTTAAAGTAAGTTTGATACAGGCACAATGTAGAGGCACAAATTTTTGACATATAATACATTCCCCAAGAGTCACTCCATTCAATCCCAGAAGGAGATTTACCTAAAAGAAAACAGAAGAATTCTTAGAATTGCATGTCAGAGGAATGTATAAATATTCCTTCAAGCGATCTTTTGCACTCTTTGCCATAAGAAATGCTGTGTATGTGATCTTTAGACTTAAAAATTGTCAGCAATTGCAATTCTCTTTGTATTGTCTGAAAGGGGTGAAATAAAGGGAAGGTATTAAAACTTGCTAGACTTAATTAAAATATTTCCAGAACCATGCCCAGAGAGATGAGTTTCCCTTAAAAAAAATCAAAATTAATCTTTAATGTTATGACATTTCCACCCTTCTTTTTGATTATACTGTTCAATCCATTAATATTTTCACTGAAACCTTTCCATGAAATAACCACAGTTCACCACAATTACACTTGTATATTCTGTGCACACAGTACCAGATAATAAGGCTCATGCAGTTTTATCTTCATAGTTCCATTAATATTTAATGGTTTTATCATCCCCTCACCAACTAATTATTTTATTTGTACAGCTGCAAATAACACAAGGGGAACCATGCTCACACACAAAGGAAATGAAAAAGGGAAAATGAACCAAAATAAGTAGAAGGAAAAAATAATTTTTGAAATTCTACACATTGCTAGCACTAACTGTGAGGGCTGTGTATCCCTGTATAGCAGAAAAGTCGACTTGTGCAGTTTGGAGAAGCTCCTCAGAAAGATGGATGTAGTGTCATAGATAAGGCATAGCCCAAGTTGCTTGCCCCATTAAGAACATAAAATTCAAGAGCATGTGGTGATTTTGCATGAAAAATAGGTGGAGCTGAATAACATGAACCTTCCAGGTATAGGTGACATGTACAGACTATAAAGAAGTGGCAGAAAGAAGAAAAATGTTATGCAGGAGACATACCAAAAAGTGCCAGTGTCCACAGTACTTCTCCGTGAAAGCCCCCTCTTGCTTGGCTGAGGCCACAGCCACTGTTTGGGAAAGGGTGGAGCAGAGCATCCACACCTGCTGGTGTCTTGGCTGCTCCAGGAGCACTGATGTCTCAGCCTCCACTATTGTGCAGCAGACAAAGCACCTACAAAACATCCTCAAAGATCTGCAGGTGTATTGCAGCTGCTGCACAAATGGTGGTGCAAGAAGACCAGCCAGTGACTTATCAGTGCCAAAGTTTCCATGACAGTAAATGGTAAAAGGAGCTTTCTACAACACTAGTCTGGTGATGTGTCATCACAGTGACACCACAGAGGTTACTGTAAGTAAATAGAACCTGGTAGGAAGAACAACCAGCAGGGACTAAGGGACTCCAGCACGGGTTAAGTGGTTTTTTTAGAACAGAATCCTTAATGTGTACTTTTTTTCTGAGTATTTTCCTCAGCAGTTTCTCTATGTCAGTGATGACTGTGCATTTGAAGAGAGAAGTCAAGAGAGTGATGATTTTGAAAGACCCTCAGGGAAAAGTTATTCATGCGAAAATCACAGAATCACAGAATGGATAGGGTTGGAAGGCACCTTAGAGATCATCCAGCTCTAACTCCCTGCTACGGGCAGGGAACCTTCCACTAGACCACATTGTTCAGAGCCCCATCCAGGCTGGTCTTGAACACCTCAAGGGATAGGGAGTCCACAACCTCTCTGGGCAACCTGTTGCTGTGCCTCACCACTGCACAGTAAAGAATTTCTTCCTAACATCTAATCTAAACATGCTGTTGTTCAGCTAAAGGTCATTTGCTCATGCCCTATGTGAAAAGTATAAGGTCTCCCTGAAGTCTTCCCTTCTCAAGGCAAACAGCCCCAGCTCTCCCAGCCTGTCTCCATAGGAAAAGTGCTCCAGCACTCTGATGAACTTAGGGACTCTCCTCTGGACTTGCTCCAACCGATCCGTGTCTTTCATGTGTTTGTGGCCCCAGAGCTGCATGCAGTGCTCCAGGTGGGCTGTCACGGGAGCAGAGTAGAGGGGGAGAAGCACCTCCCTCAACCTTCTGGCCACGTTTTGATGCAACCTAGGATGAGTTTGGCTTTCTGGGTAGCAAGTGCACATTGCCGAGAACAGAGCTTTTTGTCTCTGAACACCCCTAAGTCTTTCTCCCCAAGGCTAGTCTCCATCCATTCTCATGACAGCCTGTGCCTGTGCTTGGGATTGATCCAACCCAGGTGCAGGATCTTGCACTTGGTCTTTTTGAACTTCATGAGGTCTCCATTGGTCCACTTCTCAGGCCTGCTCAGATTCCTCTGTATGATATCCCTTCCCTCCACTGTGTCAACCACACCACACAGCTTGATGTCGTCAGTAAACTTGCTGAGAGTGCACTCAAATCCATTGTCCATTACTGACCATGATGTTAAAACTTGCCTGTCCCAACAATAATCCCTGAGGAATGCTATCCTTGAGGAACAGTACCACTTCAGACACATGCCTGCTGGAGCATCCATCTCCGGTGTGACATTCTTGTCTCACAGACAACCTTCTCTACAAGCTCTGGGTAGGGCTGCTCCCTTCTCTGACACAAGTAAAGGTATTTCCAGTTTCCAATTCCAGTCGACAAAATTTATTTCACTGCCTTCTGCAAGTGTATGTGTGAGCCAGAAAAGTGTATGTACAACCCAGAAGTCTTGTTTTCAGGCTTGTATCCTTATGACTATTTTCGCTTCCCACAATTGTCCTAAGAACAATGGGGAAACCAGAAGAGGTGAGGGAAAAGCCATGGTTTTGTACTCCAGACCTTCACACCCCAGCCTGGTGCTCTGTGCCCTCCAGCCCTCTACCTTTCTGCTGCATTGTGATGAAACAGAGCAACCACATCCTTCCCTCAAACTGGGATTTAATTCCTTTAGCAATGGTCAGGTTTCACTCATACCTTTTACAGTGCAGCAGTGTATCAGTCTCAGTTGCACATAAAATGGAAAAAATCTCCCATTCTTCAGCTCACATAGTTGGATTCTTTACTGCTGCTAAGGTCCCAAGTAATGTATACACTTCATAAATAATCTGTAAGCTACCTAGAAAGATATACAGATAGGATAGAAGATTGGCATGATCAAGAGAAACACCTGGGCTCTCAGTCTGAAAGAAGATATCTGTCCAAAATAATGGCTTAAAAAGTGCACATTAAAGCATTAATTACGCAGCTTAGAAGTGTTATCTTTGGCATTACACAGGATCTATTTGCAGCTGCTGCAATGTGCTTCTTTCTTTCAGATAAAAGCAATATGGTAAGTGTCAGGATCAGCCGTGCTGGGCTGACTGGGCGAGATGCGGTGCTGTAATCTATAGAACTCCACATTTTCTCCCCATCCAGATTTCTAAAACTGTTTTTCTTCAGAGTGTGTCTATATTATATTTAAGAATGAGAGACCTAGAGGGCACCATTCAGTTAATACAAAATCCATCAAAGCACTTGGGGGAAAACCTTTTGTTGACTTTCCTGACATCTTATTTTATTTAGCAATCTATTTTTTGGATATGAACAGATGAAGCAAGCTTTGCTTAAATGTATTTTCTAGAACTGCTGGGGTTTTCTTACAGGGATGATATATCTTCTTTTTTTTTTCTTTTTTTGAAGATCAGCCTTTATACTGTGCAGTGTTTGCTGCTGCAGTAGAGCCTGAAAACAATAAATAAACCAGACTTCCATAACGTGTTGTGATTCTAGTGAACTCAGGGACAGGCAGTATTTCACACAAATGAAAACTTCAGTCAAAAGACTTAAACTGTGCATATTTTACATAACTGAGTCATGTGTTTGAATTGTGTGACCGACACAATGAAAAGCCATAGGAACTTGTGAGGTGATTGCCATTTGCCATCATCTGCCTCCCTTTCATCTTGCACCTAATCATGATGCCTGGGTTTACCACTAAGCCTTAGCATAAGGGAGACAGGGTTTCCTCAGGCATTTCTGCTGACCTTTGGCAAAACCCTGTCCTCAGGACAGTCATTTGGTCTTTGGTTGTTAATCTGAGAGTGATCCCAGGGGTTTGGCTGCCTGGGTTCAAGATGAGATGAGAGAGGGCAGCCAAGGGCCTTGAATAGAAGAGCTGGAGGAACTGTCTGCAGATGCTCTGCCCACCTTTGCAGGCTTCCTTTAAAGTTGAAGGTCTTGCACTTTGCTACAGAGCTACACCACACTTCCAATACAGATAGGTCTGCATCCAGTCTCATGCTTCCTGATCTATGAACTTGACTCCCTGGCTTGACTGGGACCTGCCCTGCTGCTGAGGACTCACTGGGTGCTCACTGGACTCTCACCCAACCCCATCTGCTCCCCTTTTTCCAGCACCATGGTTGGTGAGGCTGCTGCTCTGCCAGCCCTGCATTGCCCTGGACTCCCGGCTCCCCTGCCCTGCAGAGCAGCCTGCCCTTGCTGCTCCATGACAGCCAGAAACGGAAAAGTAAAAATTTTCATCTCCAGGAATTAGTTTATCATACCTATCTGCTGGATGTTGTTCCCCCTTTTTTTCCAGTGTCCCCTAGAGCTGCATTTGAAGTCCATTAACCCAATGGCCTCAAGTGCATCAACTCCTTTAGAGCTGGAGGGATTTTCCTTCAAATACAGTCAAGGCCAGTATATGTGATGTCCTTCCCTGTCCCTTGCAAGCCCAGACATAAGACTGAGACAACTGAAATAGAATTCTGAAAAAACAAAAGGTCAAACTAAACCAAAACAATGGTGTACCAGGCTGCAGATCCACCCTGACAGGCTTCAGATGCCCCACGTGGTTTTGCCTCAGGCTCACCTGCAGTTCAGTTCAGTAGTAAACACATGTTTTAGTTTCTAAAGATTTGGGCAATACAAAACCACGTCTGCTTATTTATTCCTCAGGAGTTCTCTGGAGGTTTCAAAGGAGTTTGTGACCATTAATGAAGCAAGGGATGATAAGCAGCAATAACCCACTTGTGGTGTACTGGATTTTAACATCCAGGCCCTAAAGTATCAATTTAGGCTAGTAACTTTTTAAAACAAATAAACACCTTTTCACATGGAATGTTTGTCCTCAAGGTTCAACAGCCTTTTTTAGGCTTTTTCATCTTTTGAGACACCTCCTATCCTATATTCTTGTCTAGATATCTCTTGATTTATTCCTTTTTCTGTGCATATATTCCTAGAAATACTTTAAAGTAAGTCACAGAATGGGAGAATCTGACCACAGCATTACTGTCACCATGTCCAAATTTGTAAAATGACAGAGCCAGAAAAAAGTTTAGGTTTTATCTTTTTTTCACTTATATTACATAGAACTTACATCATTTGTGGGATGGAAAGACCCAAGATAGGACAATGCAGGTTGTTTTTCTGATATTTAATAAGGAATGATACCAGAAAAGAGTTTTTAAACAGTCAATTTATGGAAGGATAAGCTAGCATAAGAGGGAACTGAAGGAATTCTGATGCAACTTAATTATTTTCTGGATTATTTGAGACAGTAGCACCATAGCAGGGACACCAGGAAACTATTAACTGCAGGCATAAAGGCAAGGGAATTAGAGCAAACTACAGGGTTTCACACTATATGCTGAACAGTCTCTAGAAACTCTGAACTCACCTCCATATGTAAATGCCATGGAATACTTCCAATTTCTCTGCCAAGCCCCAGAGATGCGCTCACACAGCGAAGAGCCAGTCCCTGAGCTCCGCAGGGCTGCTCACCCTCCATCTGCAGCCTGTGGAGCTCGGGGGAGTGGGAGAGGGGAGATGGGTTCCACCTGAGCAGGACTGTGTGCCGAGCCATGTGCCAGCCTGTAAAACCCCCTCACCCTGGCCCTACAGGGAACAGCATTTGGGAGGAAAGCACAAGTTGTGTGATAGATCTGCAACCCCAAAAAATGTCTGGGCCAGCTGGGGTCTTACATTTCTGCAGGGAAAGCTTAGTGTCATGATTGAGGGATTGCTAGCCTTTTTTATAGTACCTGCTTAGTCTCAGAATGACATTTCAAGCCCCAAATGCTGTTTCAGACCCTCTCCAGGGTGGACTCATCTGGCTCTGGAGGGTCAGCACAGAAATGAGAAGGATTCAGTGGCATTTTCAAATCAGCATGAGTTCAGAGTATCTAGAGGCTGTTCAGTCCCATAGACTGAATTTGCCATCGTTTCTGCCTTTGCTAATTTCCTTCCACAGTGCCCTCTCTGCCTGCTCTGGAGATGTGTTGCTCTGGTGAGAAATACGTGAGGCACGTGCTTTTGTCCTGCCAGCCTGCTACCCTCCACCTTCCCTGTTCCTCTCCCAAAGGACAGCACTCACACATTGTCTGTGCCTGAAGTTGCCTCTTCCATCCAGAAGGTGGGGAATTGCCCTAAAGGGCAAAAGACCACATCAGCCCAACATGTTAGAGGATCACACACATAAAACAGCTAACAGATAGCAATATGATAATTTTTCAATAACCAAATCATGCATTATTTACAGTATGAATGTAGAAGTGCTCCATGCTTAACCCTACCTTCTGATGTATCATCTTAATTTGTTTACATAATTTAAATTTATTTTTTCTTATTACATCTGACCTTCAACTACAACTTCTCATTCATGTGCTTCCCTTGGACTCACTGACTGCCATGGAAAAATAAGGTCAAGCATGCAGAACCATCTTTGGTCTTACATATAGTTTTGTACTTTGACATCTACTGATCATGTCATCTCCATATCCAACAGAAACCATGGGAAAGAAGCTTCACACTAATCCATTGTTATTGGCAATGCTGATATTGGATCCCAAATGATGTAGCCTTATCAGCCTGAGGTGACCAGGCAGATGTGGAGGGACACGCTACTGCTGCATTTCCCCAAAACCACTCCCTTGGTTACTCAGGAGGTGCTCTCACCACAGGCAGGTGCCCTCAGCCTGTCTAACACAAGGAGCAAAGACTTAGTGGTTGAAGACATATTACCTTCTTATGGGTAGAAATGAGCATCTGAGGATGCTTGAAGGGGTAAAAAACTAAGGCCTATCATAATATATGTAACTACATATATGTGAATTATATTTCATCACAACCAAACACCTAGCTAAATGCAAAATAAAACTTTAGGATAAAATATGTATTCATGTAGCTAACTAAAATAAAAGCAGTAACAGTGAAACCTTGAGAGAATAAAATTTACCCTTAAAATTTATGTCTTGAGAAAATAAAATTTACCCATTATACAATTTAAATATAACACTCCCACCAAGTTTCTTACTTGAAAGATTCACTGTGATGTTTCTGAGGCAGGGTCTCATATTTTAGTGGAGATAATATTCAATGTCCTTTCTAAATAAAAGCATTAACATACACTGTGAGAAACTATTCTTATGATGCCTTTGCAACACTGGTATTAGCAATCATAGGACACACAGATGTTTGATCACACTGAAATTTTGGTCTTTGGCTTATATGTTTCCAGTCTTTGAGCTGGACCACTGCCCTGTTCGTTTTTAAGTGCCTTTTCCTTGTGATCTGATGAAGTGTGACAGCTTCCAAGGTTTAAACTCATATGTGCTTCAAAACTACTAAATTAGAGTTAGCCAGAACATGGTAGAAATCTCTGATTTCAGAAGACAGAGACATTAAAGGGACATTTGCAAGCTGGACATGATGGCTGCCAGTGTAATTCAAGTCTTAATGCAGAAGGTCTAAGAAATAATATTTTCAATTTTCTGAGGTAATCAGTAAAAATTAATTTATTAATAAATTTATAGTCTTTGCATGAAACTTGTGTGAATATTAATCGATATTAATATTAATAAGGCAAATTTAGAATTGTTTATTATTTAATATTTATTAGTGTGACAGCAGCTTATTAATCTCAACTTGTTTTATATTCATTGAAGTAACTTCAGTCTTTCTTTGAAAAAAATCCATTACAATGTTATCTTCCTTCTTAAGCAGCACTGCTGAGCATAAGGAGATGCGTAATGTTTGCCAGGGTCTAGGATTTACTGAACATTTAATAAAGTTAACTTTTTTTGGTTTTATCTGCCTGGATAAAAGCTTTGTTCAGAAAATTGCAGCTCAGCAGGGGTCACAGAGTGGAATACACAGCATGATGGACACTTGTGTTGATTCTAGTCATGCACTGGTAAATGATAAGTTAAATCTACCCTCAAACTGCTGGCTTTTCTAAAAATTAAAAATGTAGTTAATACAAAAGAAGCAATTTTGGGCTCTATTTGTCCATTATGCTGCAGCTTCATAAAGGGAAAGCCTGTGTATTCAGCATGTGTAGTCCCTGTAGTCACTCTTTTGTCTATGAAGTCAAAATAAACAAAATATCATGGAAAAGGCAAAATGTTGAATTGGTAGTTCAGCTCTCTTATATTTTGACATTAGGCATATTTGAGAGTATCGCAATTATACCACTGGCTTCTGAAACTAAAGTTAAATGCATTCACATTAAACATTCATTTCAATATTTACACACATATTTGAGAACGTACAGAAATGTAGACATGCTGAAGATACAAAACCCCCACAGTTTGAGAAGGTAACATCATACCAACTTCATCACATAGTCATAAGGTCAGTGAGGTCCGAACATGGGAAAGGTTTACTGATACAGAGCTGCTCAGAGTGGTAGGAACAAAAGTAGATAAGGGGAATAGGAAGGACACTAGAAAAATGGTTGTCAAGGCCTTAAGATACCAGAGGAAGTGCAATAGGGATGTGAAAAGATGCACATAATGGCAAATGATTCATGCATAAAATGCTGTTTCTGAGAAGACCAGAACCCCTTGGGAGTGAGGTTGTTTCCTTATCAGCTCAGAGTTTGGTGGAAGCCAAAAAAACAAAGAAAATAAAAGGATACATCAGGTAAACAATGGTTTCAAGGGGGAAACAGGGAATTCTGTAAGAGAGATCCCTTGAAGGTTAGTGAAGAGATAAACCAGGATGGGCAGAGGAAATCCTTTGCTCTGAAATTGGTGGAGGTGGGCTAAGGCAGCAGGAAGAAATATCACAGAGATTTCCCCTGGGTATTTACTTAGGTGGATGTTTGGTCTGAACCAGTATGACCATGTTCATGTTATTATGTGACACAGGAGGGCTGCACTAAAATCCAGTTTGTTCACAGAGACCAAGTATGTTCTTTGCCTGATAACTTAGTCTTAACCTTTAATAAATTTTCCCAGACACTTGAGTGACTACAGAGTTTTCGGCCATTCCTAAGGAGACTTAGGCACCTATGAAAATCAGTCCCACTGGCTTGCAGTGAACTTTTCAGAAGCATGAATTTTGTGAGCCTTTTAAACCAGTTCTTGTCCTTTTATTCAGCTTGAGAGGCAGCCAGCACACCTGTGGATGCTGGAAAGCAATTACAACAGTAATTATTTGCAGTTTAGTACCAAAATTATTAGCCTTACCGAGAAAATGCAATCTAGTTAAAAGTTGGCTTTGGTTCATGCAAAGGCTGAATTGCTCAGTCTTTTCTTGAACCCTACCCGACCAGCAGTGTGGTTTGTAAAGGTTACTCAGCAGGGGACAGAGCAATTTTATTCCAAATGCATATAATGAGAAGGTGCAAGAGAAATGGTTGAGTCAGACACAGCTTGCCATTTGTCACTGCCTGCATGGGATTAAGCAAGTGACCTTATGATGAAAGCCCAGTATTAGAGGATTATTTATGAAGGCTGTTTGATACTGGAATAACACTCACCAAAAATGAATGCCTAAACTGTTGTTGTATAAAGATCTACTTGCCCCTCTTGGCTCAGCTGTGCACTTTCACATGATTATCCCCATTTCAGCTGTCAGTCCTTGCCTGAGTGATGCTGCAGGTGTACCCATACAGATGGACTTCAGAGCCATGTCACAGCTTCTTCCCAGCCCTGTTTCTGGCCCAGTCTCCTTCTACTTCTGGCTGGAGCACTTGGATGGATCCTGGACCAGGTTCACTGCTTGCCAAGTGAAGGGGTATCAGACCCCATTACCAGCTCCTGCGGGACTGTGCCTGGGGGAGGGCAGGGTATGCTCTGGCTCACACTCAGCTCCTGGCTTGGCTTCCCCCTGCAGCAGCCAGCCCTTGTTGCCCCAAGGCAAGACCTCCCTGTCTACAGTCAGCAAAAGTGGGTGATGCAGACATTTTCACAACAGCTCTATTGAGTGTTGTTTGGGTGGATGGTACACTTCAATGAGCTCAATGCCTTGCTACTATTTTCTATTATACAGTGTAGGGATCTGTACAAAAGAGTGCAAGGTGGCTCCTTAATGGATTTACTTTTGGAGGCAACAATTTTGTCTTCTGGAAATCCAAAACTCGTGGCAAAACATTTGTCACTGGCCATCCATTTACTTATTTCCGCATTCTTGAAGCAATCCAGAAGGCAATTGTACAGAATACAAAGGAAAAGCAGGAAGAAAAGAAAGGGATATTAAAAGAGACTAAATTATGTTTTTATTACTCTCCACTGCATCTAAATGTTCCTTACTCCCCAAAATACACTCATTTTTGACATCTAAGAAATTCTTTAATATCTCTATGCTTTTAACAAAGAGACAAAGATGGTATAAGTTAGGCAAATGTGCTTGTATTGCTTGAGAGACGTAACTTATGGATTCTTAGAAAGAAAGGGCTGATAGGCTTTTTGAACTGGGGCTCATGGACTGCTTTTACCTCTTTGTGATTCAGCCTTGTCTGAACCCCTCTGGTCTCAGTCTCTGCTGAAGCCTTCCTTAAAAACCAGTTATCTTAGGGCACCTATTTCAAGGTTTCTTGTCTCTTCCTGTGGATATAAAGGATAGAAATGGAGAGAGAGAGAGTAATTTAGAAAGTGGTCTAAGTGTCAAATTTTAAATTGTTGCTATGTCACGTGCTATCACTGAGAAGAGGATGTAATAATCTAGAAAATATGCATTTGGCAAGATCCATGTACAATGAATATTTTATACAGTGAACACTGCTTTCAGTGCATAATTTAGATAGTTTGAAAGAAGTCTTGCATCTGTTGTGATATCTCCACCTCCAGAAAAACCCAGAATGCTTCATTCATAGCACCCAATGGGCTCCTGCCTCAGATCATTAAGGCTTTAAAAAAGGAGATGAGAAAACTCCAGCGCAAAGAAGGGAGAACGGAAGAAATCTGATTCAGAGGCTTTCAGGCATGGACAAGTGTACAAGATGACAAGTTGAAAACAACCCTCCTGTCTCCCTTCATAACGCTGATTAACACTGGATGAGAGCTTAGCAAAGCAGGCAATTCTAGCTAAACAAAAGCACAGTTAAGTAACTTAAAAACTCACCAGGGACATCAAGCCTAAGAGAGTGAAGGTTGTTTGCTGTTTGCAACCATAAAAAAAACACTAAAAAAAACCAAATTAAAAACATTATATATTTTGTTATTTTAATTTAGTGATTTTGTTTAGAGCTGTGTTAATTTGGAATGTAACCCTTTCTGATAACACAATAAGATTTCTTTTATCTGTTAAAGACAATTGATTATTCCTAGGGAATTTAATAATTTGATAGACCGTGCAAGCAGCCTGTTACGTGCTTGGCAGACACATTCTTTGATTATCTGTGATTTCCCTCAAAATTCAGGGATTAGAGTGTACTTCTCATCCATGAGCAAAAATTGTCTTAGAAGCTGATAACACTGCTAGCCCATCAGCACAGAGGGAAATATATTTGTGAGTTAGTACACCTAAGAGGCAGAGACAACACAACAGACAGGGTAATCCCGTATTGTGGAAGATGCACCTTGCTGTGCAGGATGAAAACAGGAATACCTTTCCTTCAGAGAAGAGAAAGAAATACAGACTGGGAAGGATGTACAGTTGTAGCAGCTCTGGGAATTAGATGTTACCTCTTCAAAAAATGCCAATGTTCCAAGTTTGCAGACTTTCAATTTATTTTACATTTTTAAGAAGGAGCATAAATATTAAAACACATTTAAAGGAGAAAAAAAAAAAAAAAGAGGCAGTAGAATGCTATTGTTTTCTATTATACAGTGTAGGGATCTATAGAAATGAAGGTCTTATGATGGAGGTAGTGATCAGTGTGCAAAAATGTCTATATTCTATAGATATCTTCCAATAACTGCACAAATTCTTTCACTATTTATGGCTCTGAATCCTGGGTCATCTACTGCCACCACCTGCGACTCCTCGAGTGCTTCCATCAGCGCTGCCTCCGGACAATACTAAACATCCACTGGACAGACTACGTGACTAATGTGTCTGTTCTGGAGCAGGCAGAGGTCACCAGCATTGAGGCCATGCTGCTGAGAATGCAGCTGCGCTGGGCAGGGCACGTCTCCAGGATGGAGGATCACCGCCTCCCTAAGATTGTGCTCTATGGTGAGCTTGCCACCGGCTGCCGCAAGAGAGGAGCCCCGAAGAGGAGATACAAGGACTCCCTCAAACAACACCTCAGCCTTGGCCATATTGACCACCATCAATGGTCCGCTCTGGCCTCCAATCGGGAGGCATGGAGGCACACCATCCATAACGCTGCTGCTTCCTTTGAGAGCGCACACAGGATCAGTCTGGAAGAAAAAAGACAGCACAGAAAGAACCGTGCCTCGCCAATACAGCCTGTGCAGACTTTCCACTGTGCCTTTTGCGACTGGACTTGCCTATCGCGCATTGGCCTTTTTAGCCATCAACACACTTGTAGCAAGCGTGGGGAGAGCCCTTCTCAAATCTTTGTTCATGAAGCCCAGCCATGATTGTATATCGATAACTTGAGACTAGTCACAGCACAGACAGCTGAATAATTTTTGAGTATAGTATTGGCTTAAAAAGGTACCAGCCCACCAGCAGCAGACAGAGTCCTGTGAAAGGGAACTTTTCTTGTGCCAATTAGGCACTGGGCAGCATCCCTGCATACTGCCTGCCTACAGGACAGCTCCATTCAGTAGAATATTTAGTGAATACTAATACCGTGGTATCATGGACTGAAGAAAGCTAATAGGTGATAAAGAAGGACCTTTAGTGGAATTGGAAATAAGCTAAGGTTTTGATTTTAGGAGGAGAATGTTTAGAGAAATTAGTTTCAGATGCATTTTGTAAAATAGCAAAAAAGTCCACTTTGACTGTCAGAGTCACCCTGCCTGGAAGAAATTGTGTGCACATGAGGAGATGAGACAACCTGGACTTCTGATCTTCTGCTTAAGTATCAGCTCCCTTCAGTTTTGCCTTCAAAATTGCTAGCAACACACTAACCTGCAGTCTGTGACTGCTCTTGGTGATGTCTGCAGCTGAATCCTCACTGATCTGAGAGAATCAAATTTTGCCTCTAGATTTCAAGAGTAGCTATGATATATTTATTTATGGGTACATGACATCTATTGTGAAAGAAAATCCTTTAAAGATAAAATCAGAAATATCAATAAATCTTACTAGCAAGCAATCCAAATCTGACTACTATTTAACATGTTTTTAAACAAGTTTTACCTGGGGTTTTTTTATGCAGAAAATCCCCAAACAAACCAACAAACATGTTTGCATCTTTAACCATGACACTCTTTTCTGATTAAATATTTTTTCATAACATACACAGTTCAGAAGTAATATATGTAAGAGGCCTCTTAAAGGTTTATTAAATCACCCAATAACACATTGTAGCAACATGAAACAGAATATAGTAAACATAATTTGATTTTAGATTTTTTTATACATTGCATTAGGTGAGGTTAAGATTGGGTATGAGGAAAAATTTCTTCAAGGAATAGGTTGTCGAGCATTGGAACAGGCTGCCCAGGGAAGTGGTTGAGCCACCAGTTCTGAAGATATTTAAGAGACATGAAGATGACAATTAGGGACAATGTTTAGTGATGGATTTAACAGTGTCAGGTTTGCACTCAGACTTGGTGATATTAAGGGTCTTTTTTAACCTAAAAAATACTATGATTCTATGATTTTAATAGTACAGAACATTGAGATAATGTGAATGGGAACATGAATGTAAACCTACCACATGATTTCTGCTTCCAGTCCAAGCAGGGTATTTTTAAAGTTATGAAATGAAGTTTAATCAAAATTTCACAAGCATCTTCAATGATTAAGCAGCAGCTGAAGTACAGCACATAAAAAATATCTGGCAATTACTTGCAATACATTTCTGAGAGCCACAATCTGTTTTGACAGTCTGAGAACAGCAAATGTAGAAATTCATCAAACGAGAAATAAATACCTTGAAGGGAGCTGAGAAAGAAACCAGTACTATGTTCATAGCCGAACTGACACATACCTGGAGATAAGGTATCATTCTCCTTTCAGTGGTTCTATCTGATGACTGTGAGCAACATGAATTGGTGAGGACTGGGCTGCAAGAGCAAAAGAAAGTAATGTTTGCGGGGTTTGCTCCCAAACAGTGAGGTTCAGGTTTCACAGAGGCATTGGTATCCAAACACCACAGAAATAAGTCCCAAAGACTTCCACAGCATTACTTTTCCAGAGTTTCAGGTAATGCATACCTGATTTTGGCATAATTTGACACCTACTGTAGAAGGGGAAGCTGCCTGGTAATTCAGAGAAAGCTGATGAGGTGCCCCAAGCAGGAAACCCAACTGCTGCAACCAACTCATGGACCTGAGCATGCCTGGAGCATGCAGAGGGGTCACCTATGGAGACTGTGCCCCCAAAACTCCTTCTCTACATACAGCTTTTAACATTCACCTGCAAATTAAGGGCTCTTCTGACAGGCTTTTCATCCTCTTAAGTAAGGAGTGCTCTTTGGACCACCAAAAAGATTGACCATCACTCTTTTTCATGCTTCAATGTCATGCCACAGAGATTTGCCTCATTTTTAGAGCCTGAAGGGTACTGAAAATATAATAACCCTGTCTCAGCTGCACAACAGAAATTGACATTTTGCTTGAAGTTGTTCAACACTCCCATTTACCAGTTCTTTTCTTCCTGTCATGCATTCCTCTGGCGGTGAGGCAAGACTTCTGGTTCCTCTGTAGCATCCTCTCCTGCCTAAGCTACAGAATAAACATGGTCAAGGCTGTGCCATCAGCTGGGCACCATTCTCCTTCCTTCTCTCCCATAACTTAATAAAAACCCTATTCATGAAGTCTCCTAATATCTCTGTGAGGTCTCAAGTCCAGAATGATGAAAAAGACTTCAAAGATGCAATAGGACCACTGTAGGCATCCTCCTGCTACTTCCTAAGGTAAAAGCAAAGAAGTGCCGCAAATTCCTGGCTATTCTGCCTGTTAATCAAAGCCAGAGGTGGAGGGGCCATTTTGGGGTCGGTTGTGCAGCCTGGGGAAGGATTTGTCTAAAATGAGTCACCAGGTGTGCTAGAGATCATCAGCATGTGATTCTTGATTATTTTCCTTCTCTTTCACTCCCATGCAAATCTCATCATTCTCACTGGTACCCAGGCCAGGTACAGCATTAACAATGTTAACCACAAAATAGTGAGGACAAGAAAAAGGGAGGGATCAACAAAAGTGTGTTCTAGCAATAGTGACATGGAGGCAAGAATTTAAAAAGCCTTAATCTCAGATGCAGATTGGGCAATATCAGCTCTCCTACAGATCCTTTCCCCATTGCTGAACTAGGACTGAAAAAAAATTTCAGCAGCCATTTACTCTGGATGTTGTGATATTGTACTGGCCAAGCTAAGTTCTGGCAGCCCACATTTCAGAAACCTGAGAGTAGAAACACTGAGTCATGAATCCTATAGCTAAGCTTGTGCTACATGAATTTGACTGCATGGGGATGCAAGCTGAACTCTGTATTTTTACCAAGGCATAAGAATGTTTTGTACACTTGTTTGATATTTCTATATATTTAATATATGTTTTTGGACTCATTCCATGGCAATTTTTTTCTGAAATACCTGTCTATAAAAGAAAAGATTCATAGTTTATGCTTCCTGACTGGAGCACCACCTTTAAATTATAAAGTAAGTTTATCTGACTGAAAACTGGAAGAATTAAGCAACAGTAGTTTTATCCTTCTGAAATAAGACCTGTCTTTAAGTACCTCTTATCCTTACTTTGACTTATTTCACAAGCATGAACTTCAGACAGTAAAAACCTGGGTACCACTTTGTAAGTGCTTCCATGAATTCTGGAAAAGTGGAAACTTTTTTTTTTTTAAAACAAAAGAATTAGGCTTTAACTTCCATTGTCTATGATGTTTCCTAGACCCCCTCTAGAGAGTTTCTGTCTTATATTTGGCAGAACATGAGCCAAATCTATTGCTGGAGATGTGACAGCATGGTGCTGGAGGCAGCATTCATCTGAACATCACTCCATAAAAAGCTCCAGGCTGACCCCTCTGCTGTGTGATGGGACAAAGGGGCTGCCTGTGGGTCAGTCATCCCCTGCCAGGTATGCCTGTCACCAGAGCAGTGATCTGTGTCCCTAGGGATGCAGGGGAGGGGAGGAGTCCCAGAGTAAAGCTCCACAGAGCTTCACTGGGACAGTGAGATGCCCCTTTATAGCTTCCCTTTACAGAAAAGTGAGCTTAAGCTCCAAAAGCTTTGAGAACTGTAAAATGCATTTTAAAGTTTGGAAGGGAAAAAAAAATTAATCTTCAAGTCAAAATAAGAGATGAACACTTAAAAACTACTGTGCCTGAAAGCTTGTGAGCTTGTGCATATTTCATGAAAGGTGTTACTTTACAGTGCTTATCCCTCACACTTCTGACACTCAGGCACTATATATTGCATCAATGAAAGGTTAGTGCCCCAAAAGGCAGCACAGTCACAGCTGCTTCCATACCACAGGTAGAAGCCACCAAAGCCAGGACAGTCCAATCTAGCTTTGCACACTTCTGTCAGGCCCCAAAATCAGAGACTTGTCACCGAAGATTTCTCCTATACTCAGTGGAGAGAGAGAGAGGCATCTTCGAGGGACTGACTCCTGCTTGCTGGCAACATTTCTTAGAGATTTTTGTAACTGTATAGGCCTTGCTGTAAGAGCGTGTGACAGGAAAGGAGCAGGAGATGAGTTCCAGGTGCTGAGGCTGGTCACAGTCATGGGGTCCTCTCAACAGTCACAGTAAGAGACAATGCAGCATTGCAAATATTTCACTGAGCTTGTTCACACCCCAGAATGTTAGACAGTATTCCCAAGATGGTTAACTCTGTCTGGCTTACTGTCATTCAATTCTGCCACAGAGTTAATTATTAGTCCGCAATCAGGGCCTGCATTTCAAACACTGCCAAAAGGGATTTCCCATCCACAATATGACCTGTTGTATTGGCATCTTTCCTGGTAGTCTTTTCTATAACCAAAGAGTGAATATTTCACATGAGCTTAATAATGCCCAGAGAAATGATAAATACTTTCCTTAGAGCTTTTGTTCTGTTTATTCCCATTCCTAATGCAGAAAGCTTCAGGCTTGACCACAATACTTGAAGGCGTTTTCTCTACACAGAATGAGAGTTTTTAAAACAGAATCTAAGACGTTAAAAGGAGGTCTTGAAAAAGCTTTAGGAAATAGTGAACAAAAGAGGGAAGTATTCAGCTAAAATGCTAGTTCACTGAAGGAACGCTCATTTCTGTGGTTTACTCTGTTTTTTCTTCAGCCAGAATGAGTTGGAGGTGGCTCTTCTTAAAAAAAAAAAAA
>VXBX01009439.1:2102673-2153158 GCA_013400415.1 Scytalopus superciliaris
AAAAAAAAAATCAATCTATAAGGCTGTGTGCTTTGTACCAGTGAAACATTGCACAGGAGAGACATTTTTAAATTAACATTTTAAAGGTGAATTCCACAATAGTGACACACCTGTAGGCATTTGTGCTTCATGAGTAATAGGGAAAAAGACTAAGGTTGTTATAGCAACAAGCATTAAGCAATGACCTCACCAGAGGAATTGAGTGACATCAGAATAGCACCTTAAAAGTACCTGCTTTTGCTGTGAGGGTCTGTTGTAGTTTAATTCCAGCCAGTAACTGAGTACTAAGCAGCCATTCACTCCCCCAAGGCCAGTGGGGAGGAGAATCAAAAAGAAAAGGTAGACCTCATGGATTGAGATAAGAACACTTCAATAATTGAAACAAAATAAAATATAATAATAAAAATAATTGTAATGAGAAGGAGAGATAAAAGAGTAAAAAACTCAAGAGAAAGAAGTGGCACAGGCTGTAACTGCTCACTGACCGATGCCCATCCCTGAACAGTGATTGCTCCCCCCCACCTCCTCAGCCAAATTCCCCCTGTTCCTATACTGGGCATGATGTTCTGTGGCATGGAACATGCTTTTTGCCAGTTCAGGTCAGCTGTCACAGCTATGCTGCCTCACAGCTTCTTGTGCACTTGGCACAACGTGGCAGAGCATGAGCCACTGAGAAGTCCTTGACTTAGTGTTAGCACTGTTCAGCAACAACTAAAACATCAGTGTGTTATCAATATTATTCTCATGCTAATTCCAAACACAGCACTGTACCAGGAAGAAAAATAACTCCATCCCAGCCAAAACCAAGATAAACTCATTTTACAGGATAGACTGATTTAATTTCTTCTCTCGCAGCCCCTGCAGCTCGAAGGAGCTGGGAGCACAAGGGAAACCCGAGCTCTGTCTCACACTCAGTGCAGGGATGAGCATGATGTGAGCCCTATGGGTTTGAGGGATGCTCTCTTGTCTGTCCCACAGCTTGCTGAGCACTTCTAAAAATATTTTTCCTCCAAATTTTGCTTGCTGCCAGTCCTCCAAATTTTCCTTCAGGTGTCAGACCAACTCCTTGACTCAAAGTTTCTGTGTCCCTTAAGCTTCTGTGCAGAGGGTTTCTGCCTTCTTAGCATGTTGTCACATGAAACCTTCAAGCCCCCAAGGGAAAAGGAGGCCTGCAAGGGCAGGAAATATGCAGCATGATTAGGCTTGGGCTGGAGCTGGGATGCCTGTGGTGCTGTTGGAAGGAGGAGCTGATACACAGAGTGGTATCTGAGGAGTCACTGACCATTTTCATTACCATGATGGTTTCAGATACCTACTCTTATTCCTATTAGCTGAGAGGCTTAAGAGTTATTTGGGTGGGTTTTTTTTAGAAATTTACAGGCTTTTTCATCCCTTCTTCTCTGCTTTCTTTCACCCTACATGCTTAAATAGACACAGAGAGATGTCATCTTGTCCCTGTTACTTCTTCTAGGAGTGGGTTGGAGAAAGCTACCTACCTTACACCTTTTCCCCCAAACAGATAAGGAACTGAGGATTCAAGGGCTTGTTGGTGGATGTAGAAGATTATATCCAATTTTCCTCTTCCCTGCTCTCTTCAGCTTATCTAACCCACAGTTTTCTCTCATGTCAATAGTGTCCATTTATCTGTGGTTTTAGTACACCTTTTTGATCACCTGCCTGCTTATAGGCAAAGGGAAGGTCAACAAGGGTTTGGTGCTCCAGATGGTAGGGAAACATAAGTGTAAAGAACATAGAGTCTAATTTAAAAAAAAAAATAAATAAATTTTAGACACCAACATATTACTTACAAAAGCCAAAGAAAATGTCTACAATAAAAATTTTCTCCTCTAAAGAACTCAATTTTTAGAAATGAGCTTAATAGGATGACTTCAGGATGCTTTCCCAGACAGGCTCCTTCCAGGCATTGCTACGTCATTGCCTCTCTGGCCCTGAGATGTCACCTGCTGGATACAGGTGTTCAGGAGATCATACACATGCAGATCACACACATGTGTGGCAGACAGGAGTAGAGTGTGAATCATAGTACATGAGACAGAAATAAGGCAGAGGGAGTGAGTGGGGAGGGCCAGATAACTTAGTCTTATGTGTAATGCATTAAAGTTGGTGGATCTGCAAATTTATTGCTGAGGACAAGCACTAATTGCATTCCAGAAGTAGACAGCACCAGCCAGTGACTACCTGGGTGCTGCAAAATCATCTAGGGGCATCTGTTAGGGCCTTTTGCTGATTTTGTGCTTGGCTGGAAAGATTAAATTCATTGCAGTGTCTGCTCCTGATGCAATGAAAGGACAACACCGGAGGCTTTCTGAACTATCTGCTTTTAACAACTGAGAAGAGACTCCAGTCCTGCAGGCTCTTTTCCAGAAAAACACATTTCAGTCAAGATGCTACACATTAAGAAAGCAAGTGCTTCAAACTGACAATATTTACAACAGTAACCAAAATGGTCACAAACTCAAGATCTTAAAGATACTCCATGAGTCATTAATGAGTGCTGTAAAGGAGTCTTTAGCTGTGACAAGATCAGAAAACTACATCCCACCACATTGTATACACAGTCATTTTTTAATGACTCAGCCTGCTCTGACTTCAGGAAACCATGGTGTTGAATCTCAATTTATGGCCAAGCAATGGCTAATGAACCTCAGCAGAGGAAACAGAGGTGACTAATTATTTGTACATCTGGACATATGAAAAAAGAGGAAGAATAGGAACATCTTAAAAAGATAGAGTGGAAAAAAGACTCTTTAGCATGCCAAGGCATTTAGTTTAATTGCCTGAGTAATGGAACTCTCTATAAAGAAAGCAAATACCTAGTCTGGCTTCCTTTCTCCTTACATCTTTGAATGAAATAGCCAGAGGAGAAAGAGGGAGGATATGTCCTTGAACAACAGCCCTTTGCCCGTAGATACAATTTAAATGCCAGGAGAAATGTGAACAGTAGATGTCCCTGAAATGCTGAGGTCAAAAAAACAGACCCTGGGCCAGAGCTGACCTCTAGATGAACCTTTCAACCTAATGTTATATTTAGTTATATTTATTTAGTTTATATGTATCTACTTATTAGCCAAAATTCTGTATAATTATTAATAAAATACATAACATGATAAGACTACACCTGTATAAACATGTATACTTGTTAGTAAGATACACTGGCATTCACTTATTAGTGAAGATTCATATCTGTCCATTAATGAGACATGAATGTATTTATCTGTTTAGAGACTGGGCAAGGCCATGGAAGAAGATGACTTGCCTTGTTCAGCAGTAGTTGGTCCAAACTGACTCCCCAGTTTTCCTCTGAGCCCTGGCCAGGCTTTGGGTGAAAGCCAAGGCAGATATTTTCCACACTAAATAAGTGATGTAGGCTTGTTTGTTTAACACTATAAAAGCTGGACCCTTTCACATCAAAGACAAAGACCTCAGCTATGAGTGGACACTGCACAGGATTCCCCAGTTGCTGGGAACAGTCCTCCAGTCCCTCACTGTGATTGGGGCTCCCCAGCTGACATGCAGGTCTGGATGATGGGCATGTATTAAAGGGGTAACTGGTGATGTATCTTTCTTAATCACTATAGACACTCTTTGTAGTAATGATTGGGTGAATTGCTAAGCTTATCCTTTTATAATTCTTTGCTTCTTTTGTAATTCTTTGCTGTTTTGCACTATAGAAATTTATACACTTATTCTTTAAAGTCAGTGTCTGTGTATTTTGTGCTGACCCTCGTCCCTGGCAAAACAGTCCCACATATTTGTTGACTTCTAAAAAGCAAATATCACAAATCCAACAGCAGTCATAAGATTCTGAAAGCAATTCAGAAAAAGCTATCATGAGCCCATAGTGCTTCGAGTCTTGCCGAAGAAGCTAAAGATAGAAGAAAAAAACTGATATCAATTTCAAAGTTCACTTCAAGGCTCACACATTTGTCCTTGGTAGGACCTGGCAGCTCAAAAGCATAACAGCAGCTTCTTAATGGAAGTTCCTTTATAATCTGCATTCAGAATGTTTGACTCAATTGCTAGTTTCCTGATCCTGGGGGCTTTTCCCTCTCATCTGCCTTGAATAGAGTTCTCTTACTAGTCAATATGGTCACATCTTTGCAGCTTCCTTGTTCTTTTCTCCATCCTCCATGTGCTGAGGCTGGGATGATTTCTGATTCTGCATAAAGATGCATGAAAGGAGAACTTTTCATGTCACCAAGAAAAGAAAGGATTTCAGCCTTATAATGGCGTTGCATAGAAAAATAAAGCAAAAATCTGGGAGATGACCAGGACACAATGCTTCAAGTGTTACAGGACCTTAAAATTCAAGCATACATTCAAATAGACAACATATACATGGTGTCTGCACGTATACATACACACACATAACATAGATAGATAGATAAGCATATAAAATATATCTTTAAAACAAGAGTAGACTCATAAGCAAGTATTATATCAATGAATTACTGTAACTCTGGAAAAGATCCAATCCAACCTACCACAAATTTAAATGCAATAGCAATTTCCATTAAAATGTTAGATACCTGTTTCTAATGAAGAATAGGGAACAAAACCACACCTTTTCCTAGTACAGTTACTACCACCATTGGAAATAAAATCTCAAATAAATAAAAAAATAAATGTGTATGCCTATTTTACACTGAGCTTTATATCACCAAATTGTAACCATATAGTTGGGCATCTAATCTGCATTCAGCAGCCAGTTTGAGGTTTGCCTTTCTCATCTCCATACACTACCTTAGCAGATTAGGCTGTCCCCAAAGTCCAGCCTGAGAGCACCCCACCTGTCCTAGCTCTCCATAACAGAAGCACTACCAGAAGGTGCCTCTTTTAGTTCCACGATTTCTGATAAAACCTAGGTCAAATATATTTCAGTTGCCCCAGTGAGCAGAAGTGAGCTGAACTTCAATTTATATTTCATGGTGAGGGCCGTATCAGGGTAATGAATCTTATAAAATCTCCAAAGAAGGCTCTATAACAGAAGAATGCAAAAAAAAAGTCTGAAATTCAGACCTTCAGCCTGGTGTACACCACAAAGAAATACTGTGATGTCATGTCCCCACCCAGTCTGCAAAGAGAAAGAAAGGATCTATGTTGTAAGTGACCCAGCCCGCCATGGAGAGGTGTGATGCCTGGCATGGTACTCACTCACTCATGGTACATCCAAACTGAGCCAAAACCAGATTGTTGTGGATCCCACCTGATGTAGAACAAAACACTAATCAGGCTGTGGGCATCCAATGCCCTGATCTACCCAACATCCTCACAGGGTGTGATTGTAAGGGCAGTCTGGAGCCATCCAGAGGTCTTCGGCACTGCATGTTGCTGGCTTGACACGGTGCAGGTAAATACAGGTTGCCTCAGAAGTTCATTTCAGATACTTTAGAGAGACAGACAGAGAAGGTTGAATGCTGCAGCTGGCAGAACTTCAGCCTGGTGAAAATTAACTCGCTCAGCTGAAGATCTGAGTCACATTTACCTGAAAATCTGCCTTCAGTGAGTCACATGTACACATTTTCCTTCACGAAAAGGAAACTTCATCTGATTCTTACTGCATCCACAAGATTTTCTGCTCTTCTCATGATATTGCTCCCTGTTCCTGCTAAGAGTGTCTCCAGTTTCCCATTATCTTCTTCCCTGGCCTCATGCAATATTTCCCAGCTTCTTACAGTCCTGACATCCTCTTGCCCTCCCAAACCCTTTTCCTTATCTCATATTTTCTAGATCTGTCATTGTCCTCTTCTGATTTTCCATATCTTCCTCCCACACCTTACATTCCCCTCTGCAGTCTTCTGCACAAAATTTTACTTTCTTTTTAGCAACAACTGCTAAAACCAGTGGTGGTTGCCAAAGCCCATGGTAACTATTTGCCCACTTACATGGGCAAATATGACCAAAATCAATTCAGTGAAAAGGCAAAATAACAACAATGCCAGATTCATCCAATTTGTTTGGATCATATAGTTCTCAGCCAGACCTGCTCTAGGCAAGGGTAACTGCACCCTAATACAACTACTGCTCTTCCCTGCAATGGCTCTTCCACAGTCCAAGATAAATTGCACTGTCATGGAGACTTGGCCATGGGAATGTACTTCAATTGACATCCAAAGTGTTGAAGAGCTAAATTCTCATGGGGAACTGCAAACAGATGCTACTGTGGTTCTCAATATAATTTTTATGACCACTGAACTGTACAAAGATTTCCTCCAGATTCTGTCTAAACACACCAAATCTGTGACCATTAAAGTAATTTCCACATAGTTATAATCTTGTTGTACTTGTCAAGTGAAGTTGAATTTGCACAAATTTCCTTGCCATCGGGTATGTAGAGTTCAATTATTAAAATGTACTTTCAAGTTGGGAAAATATGGTTAGCAGTTGGTCTGTGGTTTTGTACATTGAAAAATATAAATCAAAATAGTATCTTTAAAAAAAAATTAATTTGCTCCCAAAATGAAAATCTGCAACAGTGACCGGAGGAAAGAGGGATCAAATGCTTTAAGAGAACCCTTAAAATAGATAAAATACATTAAAATGACCATTTTTGTTCTTTAATCTCTCCACATAAAAGCTTCTGGCTCTAATTAAAATCTTCATATCACTCAACTAATATCCACTGCTACAAAGTGATAACAAACTTAAAGCACAGAACTGGTCTAGAAAATGAAGAATTCTGGTCTTGGAGATAATTGGATCTTAATTGATTGTAAGTCTTATCTGATTATAAACCCAAGATCTTTCTGTCACATACTAATTATTATATATTTCTTGATTGTCCCAGTGCAAGACTCTAAACACTGCTTAATCACTCAGGCCAAAATGAGGACAGCTTTTCAGACAGTTTTAATTGGATTAAGGGCAGTGTCAAGCTTGGCTTCTCATAACTTGATACTTAATTTCTCGGTCCTACTGCCAGTGCTGTGAAAAGTCTGCTTTTTCCTGAAAGGTAAGACTCTTGCCAGCATTTGTTCTTGCAGAGGAGTACGAATGGCAGGCAGAAATCAGGGATGTGTCCCACTGGGGTCTCCAAGGATCCAGGCAACAATATCTGGCATACTAAGTGAGACAAAAGTATTCTCTGGAAGAGCATTAATGACTGTCAGGATGACAGGATGCAGAGAGGTCTGAATGCCAGCTTTGATTAAGAGTGATATGTTAATGGAAGTAAAGTGAGTGCTGGCAAATGCCTTAGTAGAGAAAGACAGCACATCGTGTGAAATAATTCTGATTGAGTGAAAGCTAAATGCCGAACATAGGATGCCTACATTTTTTCAGCTATATGCAGCTGCGTCTCCCTCTCTGTTCTGTTTAGTGAACTGGTCCTCATCAAATCAGAAGAGCAGATCACACTTACTCACATGGCCAAATACAAGTCAGTTTCTAAAATTAAACAATTAAATTTAAAATGTGGGACAGATCTATCTTATGACAGCAAAACCCATCATAATAGACATAATAGGCCCTATTCTGAGTTTCCCATAACCTAACGTGGTTCCCACACCTCAGTGGGTAAGGGGGATAATTTCGTAGTTGCTTCTTATATTTTATATTACCTTCCTATTTCTTTCTTTGCCTCTTTCATGTACCAATATAAAACATAATTTCAACACAACACTCTTCACATTTTTAGTGTCATTTCTCTATAAAATTACAGAGTAATTACAAATTCTCTGAAATTTTTCCTATGCAATAGAAACAGTGCTGGAGTAGGGCTCTCATACAGAAGAATGACCTGTTTTTTCCTTTCCTTATTATTTATTTCATTTCTAAATACCTATTTTTCAGAAATTGGAATTGCTTCTAATACTCTGCATTGAATCATTCATCTCATTTTCGTTTTACATTTATTATTTCTCATCACCTCTGAAAAATGCAGTCCTGAAATGACTTAATATAGCTGCAAGTTTAGGTAAATTAAGTTTACTCACTTTTTGTAAATTGAAAAATTACAAAAATGACACTGAGACCAGACATTTCATTAGTAAAAAGTATCAAATAAAACCCTCAATTCTCCAAAGTTTTCATCAGTTCAAATGTCCTTTTATTATACTCTCCTTGGGGCAATTTTAAAAAATAATTCATGGACCTTCATGGTCTTCACAGATAACCTGCCAGTGATCCTGTGCTGCAGGAACAGACAGACACAGGCTGCTGCACCCACAACTGCTGGGAAAACAAAGGCAGCAGATAAGCAAAACACCTCTACAGCCTAACAGAAGCAAATAAAAATGCATTATATTTCAATTATTCCTTCGCTGTTCTGTACAGTTCCATAGCTGAATCTTACAGGGTTATTAAAAACGTACAGAGATCTATAGATATTTTACTTTCTGTGAAGTTCTATAGGACTTGTCTCATAGGGATCTCAGCGTGAAGGCCCTGCAGAATCACAGTAATAAAGTCTTGTGTGAGCCCTTGTTTTTACCGCCACTGACCTGAACTCCTCCAGCTACATGTCACCATGGCCAGAGCAGGATTTAGGAAGCCTAGGAGCAGTGTGCACAGCTGCACCCCAAACTGTGTTTCAGAAGAGGACTCTACACAGCTCCAGTGGCTTTGTACGAGCCCTGACACTCACAGAGCAGTTTAAGCACCCATCAGCAAGAACCACAGCTGGGTGCTCTCACCACACCTGGCCAGGAGGTGGGCAGTAAGATGTCCTGTACCCTGGACATTCAGGGACAATCCCAAACAGCAGTTCAAGACAGGCCTGGTCCTAACCTCTGCTAAATAATTATTGACTGCAGACAAGAATCAGCAAGTCCCCCTCAGTGCAGGCAGAGCTCCAGCACAGCTGCTGGGTGGGCTCCTGCCCATGGTCTGCTGCTGCCTGCCCAGCAGAGCAGAGCCCTCCGAGCCCTGGGGCCACCAACACCTCTGGCACAGCAGCAGCCCCCAGGCACACAGGATTCAGTGCTCTTGGAGAATCACATCAATAAACTATGTGTGAGATGAAGGGAAGAATAGTCTAATAATTTCCTGTTGTGTAATTATGGTAAAAATAGCTAGTCCTGAATAAAGTTATTGCTTCGTTCTTGTATCCATGGCAACAGAAAGGCGGTTGGTAGCCTGGCTGCAAATGAGCACTGGGCTCTTCTCCATCACACAGGGCGGTTCAGTCTGCCCTGTGCTTCAGCAGGCAGGGGAGAAGGGCTGGTCTGCTGCTGGGGTGGGCTCTGCCCTGTGGTGAGCGGGACCAGTGGCAGGGAAATAAATGACCATGTTCAGCAAGCTCTGTATAAGCCCGTTAGGATTTCAGAGCACCCTGCTCTGCTCCCTGGGCCTTCCCCAGGGAAACATGGGGAAACTTGCAGTGCAGGGAGATGTGGGCTTACACCCAGCCTTTCCAGCCAGTCCCTTGCCTCCCAGCAAGCTCCCAGGCTGCCAGCTGGGCAATCAGCACCAGCATGGGTAATCCATGAACACACTCAGCCTCTCCTGCCTTTTCCTTCCTCACCCATCTCCAAGGATAGCATTAATGGCAGTGAGTAAAGAGAACAGAGCATCCATATGTCTGATCATCTATGTCTTCAGCTGCTGAGACCCAAGACCTACTTTTTACTAAAAACTTAAAAATGTTTGCATCATGTTGCATTAAAAACCAGAAGTACCCATACCTTACAACATCTAACATGATGTAAGTCAGTTTCTTTAAATTATTTCCTCTCTTGAGTGGCATCTATTTGTCAGTCCTCATCACACTCTTCAACTACCTGAAATGAGCTTGTAGTAAGATAGGGGTCAGTCTTTGCTCCCAAATAAGAAGTGACAAGACAAGAGGAAATAGTCTCTAACTGCACCAGCAGAGGTTTAGGTTACATATTAGGAAACTTTTTTTCACTAAAGGAGTTGTCAAGCATTGGAATAGGCTACCCAGGGAAGTGGTAGAGTCACCATTGCTGGAGATATTTAAAAGACCTGGAAGTATTTAACAGATGTGGCACTTAGGCACATGGTTTAGTGGTGGATTTGGCAGTGTTGGGTTTATGGTTGGACTCAATGATCTTAGAGGTCTTTTCCAACATGAATGATTCTATGATTCTATTATTTCAGAGCTACAGCTGTACAAACACAAATGCATCTTCCAATCTCACAGTGCTCTAGAAAGAATCAAGTTACTCTGATTGTACAGACTTCTAATGTAGCTCTTCTACACTTCTGCAAACTCTTCATTATGGATTTGGTCCTAGATGCTTGGCTTGATGGGGACTTTTTGAACCTGTCATCAGGCACAGCCACTGGCAAATGTACAGGATTACCCACAAGTGCTTAATTAGTGGATAATTGGGCAAGATTCCCATGCTTATACAGAAATAGGGACTAATGCTGATGAAAATGGCCAAAATTGAAGCATAAAAATTAACATTGCATTCTACCACTGTAAACCAGTAGACTTTAAATGTTCAGTTTCAGACCCAAAATATATGAATGCAGATTTATTAGCACCTGCTTATACCATTTAACATCCTATGTACTCTAAACGTTTTATTCAAGTGTTATCCAATGACAATTCAGGCTAGTGCCTGCAGTGTCCCACCCCAAGTGCACAGGGGATGCCACCAAGCCCACCTCTTTATAGAAGGAGGTGACCAAAACAACAGCAGTTCTAAAGTGCAGCTACAGAAATGCCTAAAAGAAAGGCATGTGCTGGCACCATCCTCTGAGGGCACAGAGTGGCTGTGTAGGAGACAAGATGAGAAGTACAAAATGTCTCCTCAAAAGAGTTTAAATAGACTCTTCAGCCTGAAAAAGTCACATCTCAGAGCAGCTACACCGGGATTCTAGAAAGAGAAGCACAGAGAGGGATAGTAGGAATGCTTATTAGTTACACTTTGTCAGACAGAACAGAGAAAACAGTCTAAGAGACAGGGAGGTGGAGGTTTTAAACTCCAGGTGAATCCATAGACATTTAAGTCCTCAAGGGCAATAGCAGGAGAGTATCAACGGATGCCATCAGCATCCTTTTTACAGTAGTGCTTCAATACTTACTTTGTGTCCTTTCTCCTTAAGATAACAGGGCCTTTTTATGAAGTCCTGGCTAAGAAGCCATTCCTGCAGGTACAGCCTAGGAAAGCACCTCCCAGTGGGGTAAAAATTCACCAAGAAAAGAGTCAATGTAATCTCTAAGATGACAGCCTTACAAGGTGGCCATTTATAAGTTGTGAAAGAAACAAATGCAGATCATTAGATCTTGTCAACTAATTAACATCCTCCTAATGAGAACTGGCTGTAACAAATTACTTGAAAAAATGGTCTGATGATTTATGTCAGGATCATTCCAACTTTCTGGGAAGTATTTTCCTCCTGCACACAAGAAACTAAGAATAAAGGGATAACTTCTAGAACAAAAAGCTTTGTTTCACATCAGCTGTAGCTCCATGCACATCCACCTCATAAAGCATTTATTCCATTAGCAGGAGAAAGTGATAAACAGATCCCATACCACTGTTATTTGGCTCACATGAAGGCAGAGTGCCTGAGTTCTGTGTCATGAAAGCACAAATCAATCAACAGGTGACCAGTCGAAATGGACCAACACTTCTGCGTGCACAGCAACAGGTTTCAGTGCTTGCCTTAGGTATTAACTGACATCACCTGGGGCAGTTTGCATTCTCATCTAGAAGACATCTTAGTGCATTTCTGATAATCTGTAAACTACCTTTTGACACTAATATGCTTGTGCTTCCTCTGTGAAACTTTATATAAGTCACTGAATGCCAGTGAGCAGCAGGTCAGCATCCCCCTTTCAGTCAGTATCCCCATCTCAGCCCCACTGAGTTTGTTGAAATTATGTCACATATTGATGAGCTCATCAATATTGTCTGGAAAACACACATACAGAAGCAAACCTTTAATTCCCAGGTGGAAAATATTGCTCATTTGCAATTCTCTTGCCCTCTCCCCTACATGTGGATTTAAGTGCAAGGGATTAGGACAGGGATAAAAATTTCAAATGTCATGTCTAGGTGAACAGGGTCACAAGTATTGTATCCCAGTCACATCTGTATTTATTTGCACGTTCTCATCTCCTTCTTTTCATTAATTGCTGGTCATGAAATTCCTCCTCTTGAAATTGATATAAAATTTTATTATAATAATTTTCATTTGATATTAATGTTCCTTTAAGTACTGTGAATTGCACTGCCTTTTTAATGGAAAATCATATCATACAAAATCTTATAATGCATTCCACTGATGACATAACATCAGAAGCACATAAAGTTCTTGCAGCTCTATGTATGAAGAAGCAGTTTTTCTAATCAAAGTGCCGGGAATAAGAAAAAACCCTTTGTTACATAATAACATCCTAGGGGTTGTGAAAATTGTGAACACTGAGCTGCTGGGAAAAATAAAAGCACTTTACTTTGTTTTTCATTTCACAGAAAGGATGGGTGAATAATTATAGCTCCTTTAAAAAAGTTAACCGTATACAGAACAGAGTATCACCTCTTGTAGAAGAATAACTGCACAAAGTAGGACATAACAATTTGTGTGTATACAACAGCTAGCAAATAAATACTGCTAATTTTTTTCTGTTTGTGGGTTGTTGTTATTTTTCCAAGAGAGTGATTTGACTGAGATGCCATCCCCAGTGAATGGCATTTCTATGAGGGTTTTCATTAATTACAAGAAACTAAGATGGAGGAGGGAAAAAGCTTTTAATTAATTTTTTTACCTAGCTGAAAGCCATATGAAATGGACACAGAGAACAAGTCTCATTTTGATGTTGCAGTTAAACTAGCTTTCTGTAGCGTGGCTTTTATAGGCAGCAGAGACAGAGCCATTCCACTGCTGTCCCAATACATGCAAATGTGAATTTTTTTCCCCCCCAATACGCTCCATGCACATTAGTGAATCACACATTCTGTGCTCAGAGCATTGGCTGGTTTGGAGGCTGACTGGCATGGCTTGGCTTGATCCATACAGCTGACTCTGCTATTCCCAGCACCCACTGTGCCTGGAGGGATGGATCCTGCTCACCCACACTCCATGACCAAGCACTGCATGGCAGTCCCCCTGCCCCACAGCTGTGTCAGGGTTGGGCCAGTAATCCCCAGCACTGCCCCACATCCTCATCTCGTTTAGTTTACTGGTAGGGGCATAACTTGTATGGCCCAGAGGGAGCTTAGTTTTTCCCAGTAGCTGCTCATCTGAAGGTTACCAAAGCGCTCTCACTGTCACACCAATGTTCAGACTTAATCCATCATGCCCTATTTGCAATTGATCTAAATCACTGGTATGACTAGAAGGGCAGTGATGGAAGCAAAAGGGAAAGATAGGCTGTTCCCTATTCCAAAAAGAAATTGCCTCGGGATCTCAAGGACATTTGCATGAAAAATCTCCTGTTTCCCTTGATATCTGTCACATTTATCAACAGCAGCCTGTATTCGTCTAAAACCTTCCACAAGCCCTGTCACTGTGTTCTTTTCACCTGTGTTTCTGCAGCCTCTTCCTCTTCTTCACTCCCACCCTCTCATGCATTTTTAACTCCAGTAGTTGTGTCCTTTGTCAGGGATTCTTCTCTTGTTCTGCCAAAACCAGCCACATTCACGTTAGTAAACTGAACAGTGTTAGAAAGGTCACCTTGGTAGGAGGGTCACAGGTGCAGTTCTGTTCATCACCCCAATCTATTCCTAACAAGTGTTCATGGGTTGGTACAGAGGGATCTTCTGAAGTTATTTCCAGCAGATGATTTCAATGCAGTGCCTATTTTGAAGTAGGAGAGAGCATGACATGGCCAGGCCATGCTGTGCTGTTTGCACTCCCAAGCTCTGAAACTGACTGTCCTCCCCTCCAAACACAGGGCTAGTCTGTGCCAGTGAGGCACAGTGAGCTGGTCCTGGCACCATTTAGCATCTCAGATACAAGATAATAAGCAAATGCAGCAAATGTGATCTCAGTATAATGGTAGTTACGGTGTTTAATTCCTTGTTGCAAAATTTTAGGGCCTCACTTAGTGCCAATCTGCTCTCCTAATGTGCTTATTCACTGTTTGGAGTCATTGAAGAAAGCCCTCTATCCCATTACAATGGAAGGGAAATGTTGTCTTATCAACACTGGAAATTGTGGGTACAACAGAGGAGAATGTGTGACCACCAGCTGAGACAGGTGATGCTGAGGATGACAAGAGCTGTTGGGGAAGAAGACAACATCACCACTCAGGCAGTGGCTGCACTGTGCCATAAAAGGTCCCCCTCTGTGTCCTGCCAGACCACAGCCATGCTGATGGAAGTGCTTGGCACAGCCCCAGTAGGAGCTCTCCAGTGCACCTGGGCAGCCATTCTCTCATCCAGCACAGCACATATTATGGACAGCACACAGGGGAAATTACTGGGGTTTGCCTACAGAAAGAATGGTGGCAGAAATAAATATTTTCCCATTATTGCCAAATATTTACTTTGACATCTTTCAATTTTTCTTTCAAAACAACAAGACCCAGCAAAAAATTGCCCAGAGCAGTTTCTGAAATTTTCTCCTTTGTGTTCTCTCTAATGACTGTTTTTATTCTCATTTTCCCTGAACAAAACAAAACACATTGTTACAGGAAAAAAAAAATAAATCCATGTTACTAGGGATGTTTTGTCTGCTACAGCAGCAAAGGACCATGATTTAGGGAGCAAGTAAGAGATGCAGGAGAGCTTTATGTGCACAGCCATGTGAGGGGATTGCAAGAGGTTTAGTCTTGGTTTTTGAATCCTTTCCTGTGCAGCACAGGTGTGCCAGTGTACAAGAGCACAGGTAATCCTCCTGTAAGACACTGCAGTGTTGGGAGTATTAATGGTCCCAGGCAGTTCATGAAGCACACACCATTTTCACACACTTCAGCTCTGCCAAGCCCCATTCACAAAGACAGTTCATTTTCAGAGGCTCTTTTTTAAAAACAGTTCCAATGTTTTTCATGTTTGAAGCCTGTCCTAGGCTTGCTGATGTTAAAACCCTTTCCACCCAGCATAGCACTGGCAGAGATAACTGGGCACGAGAGGAAGCAAAACTGCTGATGGTGTCAGAGACCTGGAGTCACAATTACAAGTGAAATTAAGTCTTTCAGAGGCAGTGATGATAAGGCAGAACCTGGCAATTCACACTTTTATCTAAAGCTGACAGGGTCAGAAAGACAGGTGACTTTTACACAAGATGTTTTTACTTTGTTAATGGACTGCCTGCAGGAATGAGACCCTGTTTGGGGCAGGGGGAGGGAGTGTAATGTTGATGTTGCTTTTAAAGAAATCCCACATACCTTCTGAGGGCAATAAAATTGCATTACTAATTCCTAAAAGAAATGCATTACTGAATAGATTTTTTAAAAGTTTGCCAGGTTTCCATAAAATGGTTTGTAATGTTAAATCTGAAAAAAACCCCACATTAATTTCCTGAGGATGTTTTTGTTAGGCTGCAACTTTTTTTCATTTGTACAGGTTATAAAAGTAACTATCCCTGCCCACAAGACAATTATTACTGTAGCTGAACAAATGACTGCAATGCATAATTTATATTATGTATTTATTTATTTCCATTTGTGAAACATCTAGCTGTACTTTTTGCAGTTTTCTCTTTGCAACTGTTCTAGAATTTTAAAATTAATTATTATATTTCACCTCGTGGCTGACTGGTAAGAAGTGGATATTCAGTGAGTAGGCACCTAAATCACCCAGCATCATTTCTATTCCTAGGTTTAAAAATCTCTCTTTCAGTAGGACCTGAATCTAAATAAATCATGGGTTTGGTCCCCTCACAGTGGTCCAGTTTGAGAGGATGAGGTGTGACAAGTTAGCGATGCTTTAAAATACTTCTCTTTTCCATTTACTTGGTGCATTTTTGAGCATAACATAGTCAGCAAAGCATCCTGTTCAAAATAAAGGAGATGCAGGAGACCCCAACATACAGATTTCAGTTTCAGAAAACAGCAGTGTCTCCTCTCTCTCCAGATTCCCTTGGCATTACTTTGCCACCACCATTACCCTGAAGGCTGTGGATGGGACCAGGGTGCTATATTGGGTGCTGTGTTTACACAAAGCTTAAAGTCCAAAGTTGTGAACCCTAAAGAGCTTATGGGTGGCCTAGAAAAAAAAGCCCCAAACAAATACACAAAGAGAGCCAGAGACACAGCAGGATGAGGGATTCAGCCACAGACCTGTGGTTAGATGAAAGCAGAGATGAATAGAGGGTTTGGGTCTCACACATGCTATCCTTGTGGATCATGCCATGTTGCCTTTATGGTCTGGAAGCAGCCAGTTGTGCCACATCAAATTATTTTTTCAAGTAGAAAGGTTAGAAAAAAATCCCTATGAAATCAACACTATGGCAGGACAGCAACATAACTCATGACCACCAACAACATAAACAGGTGCATCTCAAGAGCCTTCTCAGGAAGATCACACCCTTGCAATTTCTGTGTGTGCCTTCAGATGTATTTTATCAGTTCCTCTCCTTGTCCACTTGTTCTTACTGCTTTTCATCTTGAATGAGACCTTAGATCATATCTGCTACTTGGAATAAACCTAACCAAAACTGTATTTGGGGTTGCTGTCAAGACAGTTTCTGAAAAAAATGTGAGCTTTCTCAACCTCTTCCCTACGAAACCATTTCCTCTAATGAAAAAAGAAGGGGGCCAGGTTTCAAATACTAACTCTAAACCTCCAGCTAGCTACAGGCAGATTTAATGCTGTAGTGTTGTAACTATTCAGACAGCTCAGAGTCATGGGATAAGGTACAGGAAGAGCTTTGTGCTGCCTGAGAGCACAGGACTGAGTGATGTGCAGCCCCAGGGAATGTGGCTCTGTTTCTATGACAGCTCTTACTGCGATGAGCTGCAGACGGGGGTTTCTCCTCTTGCAATCATTTCCTCACCCAGTGCTTGTTCCATGTCCTCAGTCTTTCCAGGGGTTCAGGGACATGCTGAACACTTTGTCAAGGTGTCCACCGGGGCTCTCTCTTTGTAATCCCTCCTTAGGTCTTTCAAGCCCTGGGAATCATTCCACACCTAAGGGACCATCAACCCAACACTGAGAAGTCTCCCTCTAATCACAGCTTCAGAAAATAAGCCCTTTTTAATACCCTTCTGTATAGAAATGATAAGCCCCTGTAAATCCTTTGCCAGTCCTACACATCCATCAGCAGTGTCTGTGCTGTTCTTCCCTAACTCTTTGCTAAGCATTTTGCTTCTGTTACTCTTTGCTACCAAAGGTGCACCTCTTCCCCACTGGCAAAGGTTATACTTGGAGAAGGCCCCTTCCCTCATCCCACATCCTCACCTCACCCAGGCACCCAGGGAAGGAGCCATGCACAGGCTGCTCTAGCCCTGCAGTCAGATGCTGCCTCAGGAAATGGGGAGATGCTCCCTCAGCCGTTGTGGGCAACTCAGAAGGGGAAAGATTACTATGGCCTCCAGCCACCAGTTTCTATTGGGGACTTACTGGGAACCTGAAACTTAGAAACCTTAGTATGTCTGCAGATGTTTACAGAGGAAAGAGTAAATTTATGTGGTTTAGTAGGACAGGGAATCCCTACCCTAATATCTGTAAGTTCACCTAGAGACATGTTTTGGTCTGCCATGGCTGCAAACTGTACTGCCTCCAGTAAAGATGGGAAGGTTTCTGAGACCCTGTTAAAGCAGAAGGCAGCCACTGGAGCTCTTCCAGACAGACAGACCACACTGGGAGGACAGTTACAGGCCACACAGTTACAGGCATGCAGGAAGGTCTCCAGCAGCTGAGATCTTTCAGAGTATGCTGCAGATATGAAGTGATTTCATCAGATTTTAACAGGCTCCAGATGTTTTGAAACATGATAAGTCATATTGCAGTTACTGTCTCTGTCCAGTAAATTACGAAGGGCATTGCAATGCAAGCCTGATTTCATAGGGCCCCAGTGCAGTGAAAACCCAAACTACCTATTCAATAGTTCAACTAAAGTTTGACTTTCTGCAGCTTCCAGTTAATGTACCTCTTCAGGCTTTCAGAAAGACAGTAAAATTTCATTTAAAGGTTCAAGGCATAATTCAAAGTATCACCAGCTATGCAATGTTTAAGAATAAGCATTTAACAGATGCTGATGAATACTACTGTATGCATCAATTATTGGTTTTAATAGCATCCATTCAGCCTCAGCAGTCACAGAAGAGCTGGTGCTCATTATTAAGAAAATTAAACAGGAGTGTACTCTCTAATGTTGATCATAATTATACCAGTCACAGAAAGTGACAGGACTCCTGTGAGCCTGTACTGGTAGAGGACACTATTAATTATCACAGTGGAAGAAGAACAGATTTGCCTTTGTCACAAAACCAAACCTCAGCACTCGTTAACTGAGCTAAAGAAAAAGTACTGAGTCGTGTTAGTTTTTCATATTGAAATGTTCATATTTCAATCTGGAAGGTCAAAAGAATGTTTGATATTTAGGAAATGAGAAATATTAAATTATTTGTGAGATTACATTGGTGTGACACTGAGGGTGTTGATATTAATATAAGACTCTGTAGTGCCAAAGAAAGGTGTTAGAAACCACTTCCAAATTCTCACAGAATAACAGAATAATTTATTATTGTTATTTACATGGTAGGGGCACATTGAACATTTATTTTTTTATTTTTTAGTATTTCCACATTAATTTAATATTTCACATTTAGATTTGGCCATCTGTGGGTCACAAAATAAAAAAAAAACAACAGGAGTTGGGAATATTTTGTGCATGTTTCTCAGGTGCCAAACCCGTTTCAGCACATTTCTGGTAGGCTGTGAACTGTTAATATCTCAATTCCCTTTTCTGGGCAATGCAGTATAAAGGTTAATGGGAGAAAAATAACAGGAGAAACACAATCAGCCTGATCCTCCTCTCAGATTGCTCTCTGGATTACAGTATGAGGAAGGGCTGCAGGCAATAAAGCTCTTGTTATGCAAGCAGGTAAAGAACGAAGAGAGGGCAAAGGCTGGAGGGGGCAGCTGCAAGTGCGGGAGTACCAATCCAGCACTTCCCAGAAATGCTGTGCTCACCTTGTACGTGTAGGATTGCACTGAATCACCCATGAGAAATAAAACCAGAAAACACAAGAAAATGTAAAAGCAAACTACCAGCTGACAGCTGAAATTAAACTTCTGAAAGGAACTTTACTTCTGTCCCATCATCCTTTCTAAATGCTCTCAAGACTGCAAAATAAGCAAAATAAACAATAACACTTACATTGCACCTCTCCACAGGTTCTTCAGGTTGGTAATGTCCAATCATTACAAAATGAGTTCATCTACACTCTTCCTAAGGCACGGAACATATTGGTAAAGATATATTCTGGTTTGATATATAAGGACTTAGCCAAAAACTAGCTTAATTCACCTATCATTCGGTAAAATATTTACAAGTCCATTTAGAGAGACTATCATAGAAACTTATGTGAGATATAAAGCAAGGGCTGAAGAGGAGCAGAGGTCAGACAAAGGCTTGGGGGACTAACAAAGCACTCTATGTCCAAAGTGGAAAATTAGACTCAATGTGATGCAAGAGAAAAATCTCTACATTGCCAAATCAATTATGCAGCCAAAGAGTTCACATTAATTTTAACTCTTGATCACCTGTTAGCTCCAAAATGCACTCATGTGCTGTGATCCCTGGATTTCTAATCAAGCAAAATTACATTTGCATCATCTTCAGTAGCTTTTGGAGAGATGATACTACAAAAGATATGCAAGAGGAATTGTAACTCAGGTGAAATAGAACCAGTCCCATTGTACAGTGAACTGCTAAGTGGTCTGTGGCTGCATAATAAGGATTCCGCAAGCTGGGTCAAAACTGTTGGTTTGCTAAACTTAACTGCACCTCCATGCTTAATAAAATTCTAGTGCTTCCTTTATTTGCAGTAACATTCTGAGCTCTTCATGTCATTAATTTGCACTTACTTTAAATTGCACAACTCATTTTCCATAAAGGAAAGAGTCAGTCTTACAAAGTGAAATTCTGTAAATATTTGATCTCCCAGCATCAAGTCAAGACACAGAATCAATAAACAGTTGTCTTTTTAACCTGATATTGATATTCTGGAAATATAAGTCATATAACTCATTCCCATACAGCCAGCCCAGTGATGGGACTTGTAGAATTTCAAATATTCCTACAGTAATGAGTCATCCCAGATGCCAGACTAACGTCTGTGATTATTGTTAGACAGCTGGCAGCAGAGACATGCCCAAACTGCCAGGTATATTCATCTGAGAGTTTATTAAAGCTACAATACAAAAAAAGCCACGTGTGAAGATGTGTGAAGCATGACAATGAAAGCCTTTCTGGCTGAGGAAAGTCTGACTCTGGAGAGACAGTTTTACAGTGGCATTGATGCAGAACTGGACTAGCTAGGAAGGAGAAGCAGAGACATCTCAGTACAGCTCTGTAAACCAATGAGTATATCACACAGGAGAGTCAAGGTCAAGGCAAGAGGTACCACTATTCCTTCTCATCAAAGGCCAGACTTCTCTTCTGCTGCCACTAAGAAATATGTATATGAAATTCAAAGAATGGAGTTAGAACCTTAGGGAATGCTGACATAAGATTTTAAAAAATGTTTTGTTTGTGTGGTTGTGAATCTTCACTGAACAAAAATCCTCCGTCACTCATGCTATTGTGACCTAGATGATTTATTAAAACAGAGATCATAGCTGTGCAATGGTATCCTCTGCCCCTCAGCCGTAACCTGGCTCTCAGGTGATGACTGGGAATGCTCAAGCCTCTCAGTAAGTTCTTACGGAAACAGTATCTTTCTACTTTTGAAAGCCTTTTCTTGTTTTACAGTGACACGGTCACTCAGTCATTGCTCAGGCACCCTTCTGCCCATAGATAATGAAGCATCTTGAAGAAATCTCATTGAGCAGTGAAGAGCAGCCCAAAGAGGGCTTAGAAATACATCCAGAGGCTCATTCACAGTCAGGGCTGGAATACCACGCAGAAAGCCTTAAGGTTTTGCTTGTGTTTTTGTGGGTGTTTTGTTTGTTTGTTCATTTGTTTTGTCTGGTTGGTTGATTTTTGTTGGTTTTATTTCTTTGGTTGGGGGGGATGGAGGCTGGGGGTCTTCCCACCACCCCCCCTCCAATATTTTCAGTGTTTCCTGGCTCATTTCAGCCAAAAATGCTCAGGGTAGAAGAACTCATCCTTCCAAATCTTAATAATCCCCAAAACTTGACTTGATGCTAACTCCATTCCCATTTCATTCTGCAGAAAACACAGAAAAAGCAGGTGGAAAGGAATGTATAATTCTAATATGAAATATTGTGTGCATATTGCACCCAGGCTTAAGCAGTCATGGCAGCTAACATTCAAGTGCAACCTTTTTCTTCTGTTAAGAATTTTCTTTTGGCTCAAGTGGAAGGAGACACTGAGGAAACCATAGCACTTTGGCTTATAACAGCCTATAATTTTATTTTCTCTAAACAACCAGATGACTATTCTTTTGTGCTTCATTAATTGTGGCCCACAAAAGGCACTTGAAAGACCTAGTCAACCCACAGAGAAAGGCTTTTTAACTTGCCTGGAGCAAATGACATTTTCCTTTTAAAAATCATTTGCAGTGGATGGAGAGGGGAGTTAAAATTACTTTTTAGAAGGAATGATGACTACGACCACTGGTGCTATTTTTATACATGCATGTGTGTGTGTTTCTGTCTCATTCCTGGGCATCCTTAAGCAGAGTTCACTTTGAGGAGAAAAGGGGAATTTAATAAAGAATGGCAGAAAGCAAAAGATCAGTGTCCTTCCTCTTCCCCATACAGTATATACACTTTGCCTTTCCAGAGTGTAATTCCCCTGAACAGAAGATTTAAAGAAGCTTCTTTGCAGCAAGAAAGCCTCTCCAACAGCCATCATGAAGCCCCACTGCAGAGGTTAAAACATGCAGGAATCCAAGCAATCAGAAACAGGTTGTTCAGTGCTTTGGTTCCTGTCCTGATCTGAGTGGTTGTGGTGCTGGGAGCTGTGCCACGGGCTGCCGAGACAACCCCCACAGCTCTGTGAGAGTCCTTCAGCAAACCTGTCTGAAATGGTGCCTCCTAGAGATGGAAGTCCTGCCAACCTTCCTGCGGGGCTGGTGAGGGAGAAGGGAAGGACTGGGAAGTCACCCCTGCCCGGCCCCAGCTGAGAGGAGAATCACTGCTTCGTCTTACTCCCCATATTGATGACCCTGGTGTTTTGGGATGAAGCACACCCTATTCCTTCTGAAATACTTTCCGCCTTCCTCCTGCAAAGCAGTTTTCCCACCTTCTAAGCACAGCTGGTTTCTTCAAAGCCCATCGTTCCTGAGCAGGGCAGCATGTTTTTAAAGCAATAATTGTGGTGCTTAACAGCAGTAGCCTATCAAATCTCAGAAAGCAATGGTTAGTCTGAAAAATAAGAGAATAATAATACAAAACACAAATGGAACACAGCTCTCCTGGGTGGTGATTTAGCGATGCTGACTGCTTGCTCTCGGAAAGGGAGAGCTACATTCCCGGAAAAACATTTATCTGGGTCGGAGCAGAGGCTGTGATGCAAAGCTCTCCCATGCCATAAGACACATGTATCATCTCTCATTGGCATTATACCTGTGATGAAGTCTGTACAGGACAAGGAACTTCACTTCAAGTAGGCAACTCAGAAGTTTGCTGCTACAGAGGGAATTGAGGCATCACAAACAAGGATGAAATCACATTAAAGTCAGGTGAAATAGTACACCCTCTTTGCTTGTGTTTGTCTTTCGTTTTCCCTTGAGTAGGTGCTGAGATCTTGTGCATCCACAAGCCTGAGCTTTGTGGGTAACAGGGGGTTTTATTATTTGTAATATAGCAGATCTACTCAAAAACATTATGTCAAAACAACATGTAAGAGACAGAAAAGCTTTAATTACACAAAGCATAGAGGGGGAAGGCAAGATGAGGCCAAAGATTAGATGATCTCATGAGGCCCTTTCATAAATCTACATAATGCTGTGAGCCCACAAAGCCAAGACACCATCATTTTATAGAAGTCAAACTGAGGAACAGGGAGAGCTGAGAACACTCACTGCCCACAAGCACTGGAGTAGCAACAGAATCCCACATTGGTTGGTGCTCACCTTCCTCCTGTTCCACAGACATTGTCCATCCTCCTCCCTATTCATTTTTGATCTGCCTCCTTTCAGCCTTCTGCTCTTAACCTTTCTAATCCATATTCTTCACCTTCACCTGTCCTCCATTCCAAAAGGTACTCTCACCAGTATGTCTAAGTGTCACTCCCTTTTCCCACATCACCTCCCTCATCTTAGTAAGTGCTTTTGTGAAAGTGCCACTGCCAAAGGTGCATCCTCCCTTTCTCCTTTGATGCTGCACAGTAACCATTGACCCTGCACCCTCTTCACCCCTAATCAGAGCTCTTCTCTCCATTGATCCCACCCATACTGCTGGAGCTTTTCCTGCTGCTGGCTTCCTGCCTTTTTCTCCTGCTGGGAAAAGGAGCAGGGTTTGTGGGTGCAGCAGGGTCCTGATATCCTTCAAATCTAGTGGGTGATTTGTGGCTCTGTGCAGGTTGAATATGCCAGCAAAACAAACCAGTCTCCTTCAACCAACGGAAGAGAAGGCAGGAGTCATTGCATAAGCAAGAGACAGAAACAGACTGTTAAATTATATTTTCCAGTCCATTTATTTCTGGACTTTTATAGTTTGTGAAGAAAAGAGAAACTTGGAATATTCCAGTGGAATAAAATTATCAGGGACATGATTATCAGACATGCAGTTCTCTCTCAAGGTCTTGTCTGTAATATTGGTTCATTAACCTGCTGATTTATTAAAGACTCCTTTGGAGGCTCTGAGATAGTTTCATGTCATGTGTTTTCTAGTATAAAATGTTCAGGCTGTGAATGTGCACTGTTCAGTGTTTTGGGAATTGATGGACATTTATGTCATTAACACATCACTTTTAACTGTCTTAATTCACTAGAAAGTCCACTTCCAGCACCCCCACAACACAGTAGGAAAACAAAAATCAGAGCTGCTGAAAATGCAAAGGAAGACATTCATTCATGCATGCATTCATTCACTCACTCTTTCATTCATTCATTCATTCCCCGGCAGCCTGTGCTCTCCTGCACCAGGCGGAGATGGATGCGCGGCTGTCGGCTCCCCTCTGCTGGCTGGTGCCTGGGCACGGAGCAGAGCCATGGCCAGACCTTCCCGGGGCCCTTCTCCACCAGCTGAAAAGCAACGAGTGCCCAAACTGCTCAAATAATCATGAAAGGATGTTTCTTTCCAGGCCGGTGATCAGCCTTTGCATGACTCTGTGCCGGGGCAGGCAGATGTGACAGCAATTTTCACGAATTCTTTATATTGAGAACAGTAACTTAATGCAGGGAGACCGGAGGCACTGCCTGAGGAGAGGATGTCTTGACCTTCCTGCTGTAAACACCAGGTTTTCAGAGATTATAAATTTCTGTGCTATAAATTCTGTGATCATAAACTTTAATCATTATGTCTGACAATTTTCCTGTCAAATCTCTACGTCAGACTCATTCTTTCTAACCTTCAACCAGAACAGCTCAGCAATTCCTCTAAGTTAATGTAGGGAAGAACAGATTTTTTTTTTTCTCTCCTTCATTTGATTTGCTAATTTCTTTCTTTTTTATTTTGCACAATATTTTCTAGCACTAACTTGAAATTTAGCAGTTTGGGAAGTGCTTTATATCAGCAGCTAGAATGTACATATCCAAGTCATAAAACTCAGAATCAAAAAATGCTTCTCTGCCCATGAGCAGCAAGAGATTTGGGAGTTTGGCAGCAACCCTCTCCAAAGAGCCTGTCTGTGCTGAGAGCACACTGCTGGCCTTAGTCCTTCTGTGGAACTGCACATCCAGTATCTTGTCATAACACTGCCCAAAGTGAGAGACCAACACCCTTCCTACTGATGGCAGTGACTCCACAGACCTGAAGATGTGGCAGCAGCCCCCCCACCCAGCCAAGTTCCTGGTGCTTTTGGCATGGCACTGCCCAGATAAGGAGTCCAGGGCTACTCCCCAGTTGCATCCTGAAAACAGGGCAGCATGTAGAAAGATTGATTGTGTCATTAAGCAACACCTATAACTGAAGCATTCTCTGGTTAGGGATTTGGGTTTGGGTTTTTTTTCTGATCATGGGAATTCTGCTGATGACTTCATGAGAACAGGGCATGACTTTTTAGTAAGGGAAGTGCTTAAACTCCACTTGTGTATGAAGGGCATTTCTAAGTACAAGAGGTCTGGTTTTAATAAATCCTGATATCACAAAATTAGAGAAGTCTCACTTACCTGGCTCAGCACTAAGAAAGAACGCTGCTTATATGATATGCCTTTCATACACAGTGGAGTTTAAGTATTTGTATTAAATTATGCATGCCTTGAATAATAGATTCTTACAACTTTTAAACACTGAGAATAAGGATGTCTTCTGGAGGCACAGTGATACAGATCCTAAGCCCTGAGTGTGTTCATCCATCAAAACACATCACCTTGGAGAACAGGAGTAGCCAAAGATCTATTCAGTGTACCAGCAATCAGGTCTCTCAGAACAACTTTCTACCTCAGGACCAGATGCTGCCCCTTTGGTAGAGCTTTTCATCCTGGGAACAAACCTGTGTTCTTCTTCTTCTTGCCCCTAAACTATCTGGTGTGGTCTGCTGACAAGGGCCCCTGATGGTCAGTGAGCAGCTTCTCAACGGGAGCCCAAATCTACAACAGGAACAGTGCACAGGCACAAAACTCAGGGCTTGCCATACATCCAAAGGGAAATAAGGATAAAGGCTGTCTTGGTTCTGGAATTTCCTTGGATTTTAGTCAAAACCTGGTTTGTTTCAACACTTTCTGTTTAATACGGGAGCAGTCATGCTTAGTGCACATGTCCCGGTGTACTCATAACAAAGAACATGTATGTGTTCCATTACAAGTACTAAATGACATTTTTTTTAAATCATTAATGCTTTGTCAGGCAGAGAGATATTTATTATTGAGATTGTAAAGAACTTGAATTTCACCACTTGACTGAACACCAAATAGGGCCAACATTATCTACAAGGAAGCAAGGAAAGAAAACAAAAATAGTACAAAATGCTGGGGTGGTTGTTTGAATCAAATTTTCATGAAAATGATCAGGTTTATGCAAATTTATAACTCAGCTGCAAATCAAGCACCAACATAAAAGCCCACAGGATTGCAATGATAAATGGTTGGCCATGTTGCTTGCTGTGTCAGTCACAGAATTATGATGCTGTTAACCAATTACAGACAAACTGCACAGCACAGCCATAATGAACAGTACTGGTGATTACCAATCGTGGTCCAACACAGAGACACTTTGCATAGCATATAGACAAAAATGGGAAAATAGTATATGCAGATAATAGTCTATATTCCATAATAACTGCCTCTAATGATAAATCCTGCAGTAATTTCAGATCCAATTTCAGTAGCCACTGATCACAGTCTTGTGGCTGATGATTTGCTTGATGTGTTATGTGATACAGAAGTATATTTGCAGTAAGCGTGTAATTCCATTCTCCCTTTGCTGCTCAGAGGTGGGCACAGATGCCCTGTGAAGAGATTTAAACCACCATGGAAGGAGGACAGGCTGAAATAATTTGAAAACCACTTCTACTCCTTAAGTGGCTCTCAGGATTAGAAGTCGCTGTGGTAATGTGAAAAGCATTTGGCTATCTTCACGGACTTTTCTTCACCATTGAAAGATTTCTCAAGGATTTGCAGTGGGAGGGTTGGCCAGTGGGGTCACCTTGTTTCTTCTACTAATTATATGATACAGTAAGAAAAATGTTTTCTGTTCTTCCAAGCACCTACATAAAATGGTTTCATCAAATCTCCATCCAGACAAAGGACCCAAAAGCTCTCTTGGACACAATAGTTACTGGGACAACTATTTACAGGCTTTGAGAGGACAGCTCTCTTTCACACTTTCCTGGGGCTGTCAGACATAATTTCCAAATACTAGAGCCACTCAACACCCCAACTGTTACTCTGCACAGGGAGATTTAAAAATAGGGCTGTAATAATTTTACTGAAGTTATCTCTTGTACCCACCCTCAGTAGGAAAGAGAAGAATTGAAACGTTATTAAGAAAAGCTCATTACAAGTTAGCTGTGGGCTGCCAATCAGGCAGGGAGGTGTTGTCATTTCTTTTTCACATACTATTAAATCTACTTGAGAAAATTCTTGCAAAAATGAGGGGAAAACCTGTGCTTTCCATTAGCTTTAGGAAAAGGTAGACGATCACACGGTCACAAACCCAACTTTAACATTTCCACTTGCACATCCACCTCTCAGCTTCCACCAGAGGCTCCCAAGTGCTCACACTTGCTTAGCACTCACCACCAAAATAAATAAATTTAAAAAAACCTGAACTGGCTTTTTTATCTTCCCAACCAAAGCTGCAGACCAGCCCTGGGTACACTGCACTTGTCAATGCCATGAACTCTCCTGTCCTGAGAGCCTGACTTCCCAGTCCCAGCCTCCCACCACATCCATATGTCACTGCTCATCATCTGAGGGCAACAGGGGACACAGAGCCTATGAGTCGACATGGGAACCCAAGGAAGGGAACACCTACAGGTTGCATGCTCCACAAACCTCTCCAGTCTCACAACTAAAGCCCATATCTGATTTTTTGTTCAGCTTCCCCTACAGATTAAACTTCTCTCTGGCCTTGTGCTTTTATTTATATAGCAATAATAAGACTCATAAAGAAGTCTCTTTCTTCTACATCTATAGCTGGGCAGAGGTTCTCAGCCTTGGAGCCACAGGCTGCTTCTACAAGAAGCTGCAGAAATAGCATGGGATGCGTTTGCAGACAGTCTAGTTAAGGTTCATTTTAGCCATCATTCTTTTTTTATCTGTACCCTCAGTTTTCTGAATTGAAAAAAAATAATTATTGCCTCGATCATGGATTACTGCTGCTTCAGGACCAGAGCACTCCTTTTCAAAGGACAGAAGAGAAAAAGGGGGGAAAAAATCATGTTAAAAATTTAACTCCACGATCTTCCATATGGTCAGCTTTCTCCCGTTCCCCTGATGTGGCCCCATTACCTCACTCCTCCACAGAACCACAAAGATCCCACTCCCTATGGGATTCTGCCAGGGAGAAGGAAGATGAGAAGGACATGGAGGAGGAGGACCAAGGAGGAAGCCTTCAGCCACCTGCTTAGCTACTGGTTCCACAGAGAGAGGGGATGAAGAATCCTTTTGGCTTCCTTCTTCCCTATTGCTATTGCTGCCCCAGAGCCATTTGTCCTCCAGCAGGTTCCTGCCACTGTCCTCCCTGTCCCATCTCTCCTAAAGTCCATACAAGAGACACTGCCATTACTTCCCAAGACTCTGCAAACCTGCTCTGGCCTACAATTAGAGACAAGTGTCTCCGAAGAGCTCCTGCTCTTCCCTGCACACAGCTCCTCATAGCTTGCACACCAATAGCCATCAAGGAGACCTTCATCACCATTTCACCTACCTTAAAACTGATGAGGATTAATTTTCTTGGACCTGGCAGGCCTTTTTCTCACTTCTGTTTGCATCAATAAAACTTTTAAGGAAATGGCAAAGGAAAGCATTCATATGCATGACTACTTCATGTGCTTGTCCCATTTCCTTCTGTGTAGCCTTTTTTATAGAGCTTTATGTCTAGATTTCTGCACTGGCAAACCAGCTGATTTTGACAGTGGTATGTGTGACATCAGATACTGGCTTAGTGAAGCGAAAATAATTATAACAGTCAATGCTGTTTGCAAGTTTGTTAAGAAGATCAATAAGAACAGGAGCACTTTGACTTTTCTTATTATGGTTTCTCTGGCAACCAGGGGAAATAACATAGGTAAAATTATAGTCCCATCACGCTCCATGTGCTGACAGTACATAATACATAATTGCGTGCTTCCCACCAGAAAGCTTACTTAGTATAATCCCATACAATCTTTTCTCTTGCACTGTTTTAGGTATTTCATCATTTTCACAGCTTGCAAAGCCCTAAAAAGTCAAAGAAGAAAACAAAACCCCTTGAATTGGTTTTGCTATTGCCTGTCTTTGAGAGCTTATGACAGCACCAATTTAGTTTGTCTGGCAGCAATAATCCTAGATTATTCAAAACTAAGAAGTGGGTGTGTAAATCATGCAGTCTTTCTGAAGAGACTTGGTTTTGCAGTTTGTCAGAATCCTCATCCTACTAGAGCATCAGCTTCAAAGCTTTGAGAGCATCTTTATTTCTGACAGAACCTGACTGGCTATTGATTTCAAAGCAGAAGTGGTGGGCCTGTACCTTTCTTTCAGAGTGTATTTTCTAATAGCTGGTGTGTGCAGTTTGTCCAACCCACACATCTGCTGTCCATGTTCTGAGTTGTATTGGCCACACAATCCAAGGAAACCCTGGGCTTGCAGAAGGTACTCAAGAGTACCTGGAGAAGCAGCAACACTTTGCTGTGATCACAGAAGGGAACTTTGTTAAGCCAAACATAGGTGGGACCCGCTCTGTCTGTAAAGTATTTTGCTGACACCAGCTGCCTACAGCTTCCCTACTCATACTCTGGGATCTTGTTTTGCTTGTGATAAACACAGTGCACCCATTGGAAAAATCACCTAGAGGAGAAAAAAAACAACGTTGGCCTCTGCCTTGCTTTGCCCATTCTGAAGGATGGGAAGCTAAAGCATAACTAGGAGGCAGTGCTAGCAATGGAAGTAAACAAGCATTTTTAAACCATGTCCTTGCTGCCTATCCGCATCTTCTTTTTTTGCAGAAAGCTCTTGTTCAGCTTCCCTGGACATCAATTTTTAGTGAGGTCACACACCATATGACTGTGCTGAGGACAAACTAACCCTGACTATTGAAAAGAGCTTTACTTTTAACTGTATCTTCCATGCTGGTTTTTTTTTAATGTGCTCATCAGGATATTTATTTACAGATCTGTTTCTCAGATAAATGTTTTTGAGATAATGACTCAGCTGTAACATCCAGAATTTGGATTTTAAAAAATCATGTCCCTTTTTCTTCCTCTAGAGATCTTGTAACCCAGAAAGAAGCAAGCACATCTATTGCTTTAATACACTTCATGAACACAATCTCCTTTTTACTTTTAGCAGAGAGCACTTCAGATGTCCTTGAGATTATCTACATTTGTTTTCTTTTGTTTGTCTTGTTTTGTTTTTTTTGTTTTTCTAAAGCCAGACTTCCCAGAATTAGCAGGATTGCCCTACTGACCAAGGATCAATACCAGATTGCTTTTCTCCCCTCACAGCCAACAGCTTCATCCTCCTCTGACTTCAGAAATATTTATCAGAGTTACAGTCATTTTATAGACTTTTGTATCTTAACACTATGATGAAAGGCTTAGCAGATACAATACTTTTCCTATATCACCTCCTTTAATGCTGGCTCTTCTTTACAGCTGGGGAGACACGGAGATGCTGAAAGTGACATTCTGGGGAAAGTTACAGGCATAATTCGAATCACCAGAGGCTTGATGTCATCCACACATTGTGACAGGCTTGAAATGGTAGATATATAGTAGGAGGCCATGGCTTTCTTTTTCAGTGTAAACAACTTAGACATTTGGCATCTTTACTGCCAATGTTAAAGACCTGCATGTTGCAGAGCAACAGGCACACAGCAGTTCAGAAGGCAGCTGAGTTTTGGTAAAAAAGACTGAAAACTGACAGTGCAGGTTACAGCATCCCCTAGCTGGGAGCTGCAGCTGGCTGTGCCCACATAGCTGAGCACACTATCACAGTTAGTGGTTTCTATAGCAGCAAGCACTATATAAAAAGCTTGATTTTTCCCTCACCCAGCTAATCTTCAAGTGATGTAAGAGAGCTGGGAGAGAAGAGGCACAAACCTGCACCTGTGTGTATCGCAGGTGGGCTCTGAGTGAGCATCGTGCTGGAGGCTCTGTGAGGATCACCTGCCCCTGGATATCAGGACTCACATTCCGCTGGTGTTCTGGGTTATTGAGTTTTATGATAGTTTCTGCCAAGGAGGAGGTACACAGAGGATTTCTCAATTTCCCAGATGCTTCATATTAAAAACATACCTAACCGTGCCCTGCCTCCTAATCAGTTTCTCCAGCCACTCTCCAAGATAAAACCCATGATAGAGTCACCAGTTTCAAAATCCTCCCAGATGGTGACTCCATCCCAGACTGACCCTTTCCCTGGCCATGCTTTCTGAGCCACTGGCCAAGTATAAAGGCAAGCCAGCTGAAGGACCAACATGTATGGATGAAATCTCTATGGAACAAGGAACGCTTACACTTTGGAATAAAATCTTGCCAACTTGGATATTAAGAAAAAAACAAACCCAAAGTACTGCCAGCAACAGTGTCTTGGCATCAGCTGCAGAAAGGAAAAAAAGTGTCCTTTCCTGGCCTACCTTTCAAAGGTCTAAAATCTCCCCGCAGCCAGGATGTTCAGAGGCATGGAACTTACTCCACAAGGTCTTCTCAAGCAAAACATCCAATTCAGTCAACAGACATTTTGCTTGAGTGAAAGCTACTTCTTTAACCAAAAGCTGAGGAAATTACAAACTGACAGGTTTGGGTTTTCAAAACACGCATGGACTGTTCACATTAAACAAACTGAATTTTAATATTGATTTTAATGGAAGAACTCATATTCTGCTGAGTGCTTACATGAACTTCTTGCTCAAAACAGTCATGTATTTTCTAGTATTGTAAATGAGTGAAAAATAATCTCTCCCTACTGAGAGGCTGTGATGTATTATTTATGGGCAGTTTAAAAAAAAAATTATTCACCATTTAAATATTGAGTGTAGATTTGTCTTCAATTTACGTGCATTAATCCCTTTGTTATTAAACCAATTAGCGTACTAGTTTAGAAAATTCCTCAGGACATAAATTTCCATGGCACAGACGTTTATTTGAACCATAAACAGAACCCAAGGGTTGCTATGGTGTGATCTCTTTCTCAAAGTCTATTTACTTCTCCCAGCTAACAACAGTCCCAGTAGTGGAGTCCATAAAACCGACCGTACAAAATGAAGCAGCCATCACACACCACAGAGCCGATGAATCTGAACACTCACCATAAACAAAGATATAAAGTAGGGTAAACTTCTTTAGGTTAAAAACTGTATTTTAATTTGTATTTTGGGAAAAAAAGTTTTAAAAATAAGAAGCAGTTTGAAAAGTCTGCTTAGTACATGGCCTGGATGCATATTCTATTCCAGCAAGTTAATGAGACCCAGGAGGAACTGAAACAGGCAAAGGGCAAAGACCAAATAGATACAGCATAGAGATGCTTTTTTTCCAAATCCCTGTATTAGACTTCTGCAAGAGTATGGCACAATTTTAACTATGGAGCCAGTGCAGGCTATTTCCTGCGTGAATATTCTCATTCACCAGGAAAACTTCTAGCTTCCATAAACTATTCTAGTAGAACTACAACTAAAAGAAAGTTTCTGCTTTTTATTTTATTCTAATGACATAGGTGGTTTTCCTTATCAAACTTGCAATAAAGGCAGTCCAAACACATCCTCAATCCTCCAGTTGTCAGGTTCAAGTATATAACAAAACTATTATGAAAGAAAAATGGCTGGAATTAGGAATATAAACCATATCAAATAGAGAAAAAAAACCATACTTTCCTCTAACGCAAGACTGGAAATTTAAGCTATATTTCTACAAAGTCTCTCACCCAACTTCTCCCTTTGGTCCTACATCCCTTTTTAAACAGCAATTAAGTAATAGAACATACCATGCAATATAATGCAATCACCTAGTAATAAACTTCTTCACTAAGGTATGGGGAATGCTTCTGATTCCCATTCAGACAGGGGGCCCCAGCACTATTTTCCCAGGGTAAATGTAGTTATACCTTTCTTTCCCAGTAAGAAATCTAATCACCATCTGTGTGCAGGACTTCTTTAAGCCTATCTCTGCCACCCTACAGGTACTGGAGGTGTAAGGGAATACATCTGCAGTGGCAGGCAGTGTGGATCTGTGGAATGACACCAACTGTGGTTAAGAACCCACAGGGATGTTTAACCCACCCTGCAGGCCAGGGGTTGCCTGCCCATTCCTGGTCCACTGTGTTAAGAATCTGGAGAGCAGGTGCATCTCACCTTCCTCAGCAGCTGCCCAGGAGTGCCCACAGCCAGCTTGTTCCAAGACCACCCTCTGGCACAATCCATACTACAGTAAGTGGAGATGACTGGGAGATTTGCTTGAAAAATACTATTAATCGGACATCAAGACGTGAAACATTGACACATTCATAGTCATTTAGTGCAACCTGACAGCCAGATGTCCTTGACTGTCCTTCCTGCTGTTGTAGAAAGATACAGGTCTCTTGCAGGTTTGCTATGGATCTGCTGGCCCATCATGGACTTCTCAGCTATTCTAGGACTTTCTAAATGGCAGTAGATGCCTCCATGTGTGACTAACTCACTGACTCAACTAATTTCACTCACATTAGTCAATCTTAAACAATTCAGAATACACTTAAAGGATCCTTAGCATGCACAGCAGACAAGAACCAAGATTTGCTGAATAGTCTTTTCGTGTTTTAAACTACCAAGAACTTGTAACACTGCAGCAGATCAAAAATGAAAAAGCACATCTGAATATCCATATTCTGGTTGCTATTTTTTTCCTCTCTTTTAAAAACATGCAGAAGCCTTGAGTAGTCTGCCCAGAAACCAAGGATGCAGGTAGCACAATATCTCAGAGCTTTGAGATTCCCGCTATTCAGCAGCAGGAATGCTGGAAGCTGTAGGAGACCTCACCTGTCATGGGGTTCTTTATGGCTGTCAGGCTTTACTCTGCTCTCCGCCCTGGAACTCCAGAAATTGAAATGATTTTGTGAACCCTGTTTCTCATCAAAGATTCACGATATCATCATATTTCAAGATTAAATACTTGAGGTTGGACAGGTCAGCAATTTTCCACAATCTCAGCTTGGCTGAAGTTTTTTATGATGTCTGTATGGAAGAGGCTGGTATGTGCACTTATGTCAGCACTGCTATCAAAGCTGGATTTTTAAAAGAGAGATACATGATATTCATACTGCACATGTGTAGATTATGTGGGTAATTCACACAAAAAGCAAAATGAGGTCTTTCTGGTTTTCTCCTTAATACCCAAATGTAATAAAGCAAGATTTTATCCTAATTCTGCAACTGCATTTTTAATTGCATGGTTGTCTAATACTTTGTAAGCTTTCTAAAAATAAGCAGTGACCTAAGCAAAAGGTTTCCTAAAAACTGGGACCTGTCTTGAAAACTGGAATATAGCCCATCCTAAGAAGCAGGCTTCCATTCTCTTATCACTGCATAACAGGATTGTCAGTGAAGCACCTGGTACAGTGAAAGTCCGGTCTGAAATTTGTTCAGTGTCTGTTTGGCTGCTCCGGCCCCAAGGTCTGGGGACACAGCTGTTTTTCTTTTGGTTTTGCCTGTTGAAGTATTCGCATGTGAACTGTTGCACAGTTGAGCTAAAAATACAAAGCTCCAAACACATCCAGGAAGATTTCACATTGTTCTGGATGTCCATTTCTTCAGGGAGTAAAAGTTTCCAGCTCCACAGCAAAACAATCAGGCTCTGTACAACCATAGATGGACTTAGGCTGTACTGAGCTACAGAACAGTACAGGTGATCCAAGAGAAGAATGGCAAAACAGACTGTGCACTCCTGGTACGCTCTGTTACTTTCCTTTCTAAGTCTCATGGAGCATCTGCCTTGCTGAGAATGAGCAGCACATAGGGTCACATCAGGCAAGGACAGAGAACAGAGTGAGTTAGGTAAAGGTCTGACCCATCTGTGTAACAGAGACAATATGACTGGTGATCAGACCCTGCCCAGACTGGAGCAGAGAAGGCTGTGGGGGGAAGAGCAGTCTATCAGTATCTGCAAGGAGGTTATTGGAAAGACAGAGCCAGGCTGCCTACAGTTGAGCCCAGTGCGAGGATGAAATAAAATGGGCACAAATTGCAACAGGAGAGATTCTGACTATATATAAGGCAGAGCATCTTCACCACAGACAGAGCCCAGTGGTGAGATGCATTACCCAAAATGGTTGTGCAGTCTCCATTCTTGGAGGCTTTCAAGAGCAACAGCATAGAGCCCTGACCAGCTGGTCTGATTTCATAGCTGATCCTGCTCTGAGGAGCCGGTTGGGTTAGAGACCTCCTGAGGTCCCTTCAAACCTGAATTATATTATGATCTCAGGAAACCTGACACCAGATTATAGTGCATCAAAAAAAAGGCTATACACAAAACTCCCTATGTCCAGTCATGGGAACATCTTGCTTTAGGAAGAACTTCCTTCTAATCTCCAACAGTCAGACCTGGCCAAACATCAGCCTGAAGTGTGATTTAACATCAGCTTCTACAGTTAAGAAGGAAACCCACACTAATAGCTGCAATGAAGATGCTAAAAGCTTTGCTGAAAAACAGGCAAAGCTTGTGATTGACATGTTCAGGCAAGGCTTCCCAATTTTAGACTCTGACAGTTACCTTAAAAAAAACTAGGAGAAAGTAGCTCAATTCTCAGCCAAAAGAACTTACAAAAGTGAAGACACTTTACAAAACAGGCACCTTTCATTTAACAGTCAGAGACAAAATTTAAAATAAATTTTAGATATCCTGCTTTGAAAACTTTGCCTAACTTGGATCAGAGAATTTTTGGTTTCTCATGTCAAAACTCAAAATTAATGAATACAGTGAGTGGACGGTAAATAAAACATTTAGGGTACTAAAGTTCAGGTCAACAAATAGACTTTTAGCTACCAGAGGAGATAGGTAAAAAGTCAGAGAGTTATGCAAAAAGAAAAAAAAACCACCAAAATCAGAACAGCATCTTGAGCACTGAAATACATAGAAATACAAAGCTGGAATATTCACAGGACAAAACGCTCCTGTAAGTACTAGGGTACCTCAGGTCACAGAGAGAGAAAACCAAAGCTGTGCCATATTTGTGAAGCAGCTTCCCCTGAGCTGTGAGCAGCCCCTGGAACAGCTGCACACCCTGGCAGTGCAGGAATCAGGGCCATGCCACATTCCAGACGCCAAACTGCTGTTTTAGGTACTTAGGCAGCACGAAGTACAGCCCTTGCAAAAGTACTTAACCACTTTATACACTGAAAATCTCTTAAACCTGTTGGTGAACTGTGCGAGCAAGCAGTGAGGATGAACAGAATAAAGCCAAGCTCCACTGTGCAGTTACCAGAGCTCCCTGCTGTAGTGAGGATGTGACTTGAACTCAGCTCTGACTAACAAAGATAGCTTTGGTTGTCCATGCAATATTGCGCTTCTGGACAGATCTAGTCTCTAAGACTGAAATTATGTGAAATAGCAACTGAAAACATTCCCCAGCCAGCACAGACCACTTCATATATTTATAGTTCTCCTCAAACCAGATACTTCCAAACATCCCTACTCACACACCAGCCCTATAGGTCTCCTTCCCTGAAATCTCATCACCTTGCTCAGGTGGCAGGTTTAAGCAGAAGACTCTGATGTAACCGGCCTGCCTATTCTATTGAAGAGCTGACGTTTAATAATTTTTTCAAGTAACTAATTATTTTTCAAATAAATTATCTTTGCTTCAAATAAAACAAACTGCATAACAGTAGCTAACATATTTTGCAACATTTATAAGATGATGAAAAAATCACAGCAGATTCCTTGCAGTCTGTACTCCAGCTTTGGTTTTATTTTGAAGTGTCAGACTGTGTCACTGGAAGCAGACATTGCCTCTGTTGTATTGGTACACTGCTGATGCAACAGAACACTCATCTTGCCAGGGTCTCTCAGCAGAACTCCATTAAGACAAGAAGCAAGTTTATATTTTTTTAAGAAACCTACAGCAAAGCTTAATGCATGATGCCTTTAATCATTCAGCTACATAACTGCTTAAAAGGAGTTTTACTCCAAACTGGTAGTTGGCCAGATTTGTTTTCATTTTGGCTGCATACAACAACTGACTGCTCCTCTGCTCCTGCCAGATCAAGGCATGGCTGTCAGCAGGACCTGCCACCTCTGGGCTTTCCAGGGCCCTCGGTGGTTAATGCCAAGGGCCGATGAAGAAGCACCACAGTAATGCCACACATCACATCACATCACATCTCTGCTGGGTGCTCTGTGTGACCATCTAACACCCTGCTCTGCCACCCATTGACATCACCCATCTCCCAGCCTGCAACCTTGGCTGACTTGACTGATCTTTATTCATTTGAGGAAGATGATGATGACAAGTCAAATGTCACTATTTGAGGCAAACAGGAAACGCTGCTCGTACTGAAAGATTTCCATAGGGATCTCCATCTCATTCGTGAAGTGACAGAGATCTTATAAATTGTGACCTGCTCTGAAAAGCTGGTCTCCAGACAGCTGCCCTCTCCTCCAGCTTTTCCTCCTGCCTCTTATTTACACCATATATGCATTGCACCCAGGTTTTCAAATGTGTGTGTTTCTTAAATCTCCACAAAATCTCACAAACTTTCTTACATGAAAATTGCCTTGTTATCCATCAAATCACTATCACAACCCTCAGAAATTTGTTCTTTGCAGATAACGTGATATGGCTGTTCTTCTACCTCTTCTTTTACAGGTGGTCTTGATGAGAGGCAGCAGTAGGTGTAGGAGCAGGTGAATCCAAAAATCCTTCTAGGTTCCTCTTCCATGACAAACTGTACAAAACATAGCATAGACACTTGGCAACACAGCCCTTAAAGTTTAGAGTACACAACTTTTGTAGGAAAGTATCCCAACACAGTATTGACATTAAAAAAGTGCAAACCAACACTGGATGTATACTGTAGAAGAATTGGATCTAAGTGAGAAAACTGGGAAACAGAAATGAGCTAAAAAGATTACTGGTCTTACTCCTCCAAGTAGGACCACATAGAAAAATCAGATCACAATCTCACTGACTTTGACAGCTCCCATCCTGGACAAACAGGCACTTAGAACCAAAGCAGCAACACATTTATCTCCTGTTATTACTTCACTTCTGTGGCTGATATATTCTTGCATTCAGCCAAGCCATTACCATGAAGTTTTTCAGTGTTTCAGAATAATCACTTAGGTCTCTGTCCTCCAGTGAAATCTGTGAGAATTTCTTGAGCTTCAAGAAACTTGTTACTATATATTTTAGGAAGAAACAGCTCAGAAATTGTCCTTGGACCAGGACATCAAACACTGGCATACAAAACCTGATTTTCTCAACTACTGCCTAATGTAAATGAACAATTTTAAGAAGCATGTCTTTTAAAAATAAGGTGGTGCACATAAAGGCATACATTAGCTCTGGTCTTGTATAATTGATACTGCAATACCCTCTTGTGGTCAAATAAAAATGTTTTGTCTAAACACCTGAATTTTTTCCTCCATAAAAAGTCTTTCTAGGCATCTTTTCCTTTTACCCAAAGAAAATAATGCACATATTTTTCATAGATGAATTTGTGATGCATATCATCGCTTGTCTGGCAAAACCAAAAGACTAACTTCAGTCAAGTTCTTCCTCAGAATGGTGGGCACCGACACTGCTTGTCAAATTAATTAATTACAAAGCATACTTCTAAGCAAAGGCACCATCTTCATCAGTGACACTCATAATTTTTTTCAAGTTTCACATCCCCAACCAGAAAAAAATCAAGATGCTATTATCAATTTACATAGATATATATGGGATGAAGCCACAATAAATATCAACCTACTGTACTATGATATGAAAAGAAGTACACAGTAAATCAGTTGTACCGATCCAAATGTACAATTAAAGTTCAGTATGTGCAGCCTGTCTGCTGAGCTGTTAATCTGGTAAATGGCCTAAGTAGGATCCTAGTATGTCCAGTAAGGAATCTAGAGTAACACCCAGAAATGTCATCCTTGCACTCACCTTGACTTACTTTGATGGTGCATAATCACTCCCTTAATGATTTCTGGTCTCAACAGAAAATGGGATAATTTTCAAAATATCAGCTATTAGTGATCTGTTTTTGCAACAGCAGCTACATTTTAAAGTCATATTGTTACAACATTTTTAAAAATCCCACTTATTTAAACAGCCATAATCCCATTTTCATTTATTATTTACAGATAAATGGCTTGATGTGTTCAATATCTGCATGTAGAATCATAGGTTACTTTTGTTTAAAGCCTAAAGAACTTCTAAAGAGTTAGGATTTCCCTCTTCTCTGAGGCTGTGGGGTCTTGTGTCAACCATCTGCCTTTAATGTGTGATTTCACTTTCAGTAAGATGTTCTGAGAAGAACTTTGTAGTGTCACACTTGCATCAAAAGTTGTTACAACTCCTGCAACTTTGCAGACACCATTCAGTGGCACAGGCTAAACACCTGCTTGCAATCTTTCTGTCCAGTTTATTCAGAAGCTAGGATTGCTCAGCTCAACAACCATTTTCAGCTTATTACTGTTTAATCTGCAGAAATTGGCTTGAAGGAAGGATCAGAATTAATGTAACACAGGAACTTTGTACACAAGAATTAAAGAGTGTCCCATGCACAGGAAGAGGCTTTCCATCAGTGTCTTTTCCTGACCTGATCAGGAGCTAAAATCCCATGCACACTGATTAATGCATTAGATCTTCCAAATATACCTCAGCTTCCTTTTAAAAGCACTCAGATGCTGGTAAATCACTATTCTCCAACCAGCTGCACTCACTCCAGTTTGCAGAGACACTGGAACAAATGCAGCAGGATAAGCAGATTCCACAAGAACAGAGACAACTATTAGGTCAGGCTGGCAAACACCTAATTTCTTCAGTTCATGATAATGCTGTTGGGGGTACTTGACCTTTTTTGCTTTTGGATGAAAGAGATGAAAAACACTTTTCAGGTTTCAATTATGTCAGAAACAAACAGCAAACAAACAAAAAGTCTACTAAAATTTAATTCAAACCCAAAGTAAATGTTGGGGTTTGAGATGGAGTTTACTTCTTCTTAAGATATGTTATTGTCATCTTCAAATTGAGACTAATTTTTCCAAATATAGAAGTATTTCTTGCTCAAACATGTTTGCATGAAATGTTTGGATTGTTGTATAGTTGTTACTATTTTTAAAGAAATTATTTGCCAATTTCAGTATGTGTTTGCCAACACTGCAAGCAAATAAGTTTGCCAAACCCCCCCTAAAGAAGTACATTCAAAGTTCATTAGCATTTACCAGGAAGATGAAGCAAGAGGCTAGAATTCATCTGGAGCTAAGCCACACTACTCAAAAACAAGTCAGTCAAGAATTTCAGAGGAAATTTATACTTAAAACACTCCATTTTCCCGCACGGTCACAAATACTTGAGGAAGTGAGTTCATGCCACAAAAGGCCAACAGGCTAATTGTAAAGGCAAACACTGACATTTTGGATACTGTTTTGAAAATTCTCACTTTGTATACTAATGACCCTTGAAGTTATTTAAAAACTGTTTCTCATAGTTGCTTAATACTTTTTGCAGAAATCTCTAAGTGCTTCAAAAGGGCTTTTGATGATCTCTGACTGCTCTTTTTTTAAATTTGAAAATAAGGAGCTTTCAGCACAGATTCGTTGAACCACTTTATTTTAAACAAACAGTTCTGCCCCAAATAGAGTTCAAGGCCCCAGCAGCTGTCCCACTGGGTCTCTGCTCCTTTTCTGGTGTATATTCACAAGTCAGACTTGTTTCCAATAGAGACAGTAAACACGCCAGGGAAACCAGCAGCTTTCAGGAGCTTTTGCTTCTGCTACATAACCACAACAAAAGTCTTCCTGACATATTCAGCAGCAATCTCCACAGCACCCTTTGCTACTACACCAGACTTTATTGTTCTGAGGATTTTGAATAGAAGCTGATCTCAGCTGCAGCAGCAGTAATAATCACCTTGTAAGCTGAGAGTCTGATGGTTACAGCTGGAGATCCCACAGCTTCCAATAACAGTCTCTTCTTACAAAACTGCTGTTACCATGAAAACCCCCTCAGTGTTCAAGCAATGATGTAACATAAAGCAGTAGGGAAGAAGCATTAAATAAGAGGGAAGTAAACCAGTTCTGAGCACTGCCTGTCAGTGCTGCTGTGCAGGTTTATTTTCCAAAAGCACTCCAAAGGAGCAGCTGAAAGAAATCGTTAGGAGAGAAGGAGCTTTGGAAGTGCAAACAAGAGCAGGCTTAACTTTCTGAACAGTCAAAATATACCAAACGGTGCTGGGTATATGGTAAATCTCAAAGTAGACAAGTTGGGAAAGGGTTCTGGATTCAGGAGAAGTACCTTGGTTGGGCCTTGGCAACCAGCAACCTCACCCGTGGGGCAACCAGCCCCAGCTCCATGTGTGTCTCAGCAGCACTGAACCAAACAGACCTGTCACTGCACAACCGGCTACTCAGGCCCGGGCAGACGAGCAGGCAGCACTGCAGCCAGACCAGCTCCAACAGGATAAGATCTGGAGAGAGTCCGTAGAGGCTGAACGGAGAGGAAGGAAAATCTGGTACGTCAGTTTGTTCCTGTTCATGCCTCTTCGACTCTTCTTGACAATGGCACTGATGTTCCCTGACAGCATTAAGACTTGAGCCAAAGCCAACACTATCAAATGAAATTTTCTTCTGCAGGGACTTTGGATCATGTTGCAGTAGTTAGGGATAGACACTCGGAAGATAACGTGCTGTCACGGAAAGGCAGGACCCCTACCCCAAGGAGCCAATAGCACAGAGTGTGTGATGTAAGCAGATGGAAGTGACCTTGTAGACCTGTACTATATAATGCTGTGTTACGAGCCAATAAAGGCCATTTGCCGTCGGTCATATTGATGTTTGCGAGCAGATGGACCGAGTGGCCTGGGGTTGGCCACTGTGTCGTTCCTGAGCAGGGCCTCCACGCCTGACCCAAAGGCTACAGATCAGATCCTAATACCTTCCTTTCTAGGGCTACATTATCTCTGTTTTCTTTCACTGGACAAAATCTGTGCTAATATCTCCTGGCATGCTGGGCTTAAGCTGAAAAGAGATGCAAAGAGCTGCATGTTAAGTATCTTTTAGCTTTACAGAGATTCCCACAATGAAGACATAAAAGTGCCAAGTTTATAATTTATTGCAGACATGCTGGTATTATCACCTCTTCTCATACTCTTGGAAATGGCTGAAATGGAAGCTGAACAGAATGTTCTGCCAAAATATGAGTTGTATTCCCAATCTGTGAATCTACTGAACTTGCCCCATTGTTATGATCTTTCAGCAGACTGAGCTGCACAAATACAACCTGAGCTTTGCCTGTTCATACACCAGTGACACAGAGGAACCCAAAATTAAGATCCTCTCTGTCTCTGCCACATATCTTGACTAAATGCTTAAGTTCATACTTCAGTGCACAGCATGAGTATGCCTATTAGATGAATATCCTTGGTAAAATTAAAAGCAGCTCTGTTTCCAACTGTTCACTACCCAAGCTAAAGATATGGGAGGAAAAAGAACATCACTCAGTATTTTTTAAAATGGGAAAAGAAAACACCTGAAAACCTGTGCCCTCCTCAGGCTTCTGGAGGAGATACAGATCACAGCTCTGATTTCCCCAGAGACACATTTGCACTCTTGTCTGGCTCCTTTTACCTGAGGCACAGGTTGATGCCAGGACTCTGACTCATGCAAAGCCAGGGCCATGGTGGCAATGTTACCCTCTCCCAGCTGTGCTGGGAGACTCAGACTCTTGCTCAACAGGCCCAGCATGTTCCAACCCATTCCCTAGCTAAGGCGGCAGGAGGGACTCTGTGCCTGTCCCCGGGGTTCATAGGCATGGATATTGGTACAAACTCACTTTCATGAGTAAGGTAACACATCGTACAGCTGATGCATGCTCTGCTTTCCAGTTTTAGCTATGAAGACAATAACTCTTGCAAAAGGGTAGGACAGACTTGTCAAGAACAAAATGCCTAAATCTGGATTCATCAAACTACATACCCTAAAGCCTGCAGAGATCTGTCGTTCAGTTCCACACTCCTGTCCCAAAAACAATGATGGGGGAAGGCTGCTACGTATTACATGGTCTGACTTGAAGTACATACAGGTAAATGTCTGAGGGCGTGGCATTTTTCACTAATTAGCACCATTCAGTAACAGCCAGATGTGATACATTCAAATAGTTACTGCATAGCAAGATAAAAAGTTATAGGACCTACCTCAGTGCTGTGGTGGTATAGTAAGACATATAGTGATAAACAGACCAATCAAAAATTAGCTCTTACTTGCACTTGGGGCATATCTGCACAGGGCAGGGGAGTGCAGCACACATATCCAATGCTCCACATGGCACGTGGCTGTGCCATACAGACAAGCTCAACCCAGAAGGATGTGCAGCTTCAGCACTAGCTCAGTGAGCTTAGATGCAGCACAGGTAACCAGCTCAGAGCCAGCCCAGGTGTCCCTTGAGCCCTGCTGCAAATACAGCTGTACAGAACTGTTTCTTCTCTTGACCTGACAGTACTCTTACAATAGAGGGTGAAATGCCATTTTCTCCATTTCAGGCCAGGGAAAGCAAAACACAGGAAGTCAAATGCCTTGCCCTGTAGTCCCACGCCAGGCATGGAAAAGAGCTGAAGAGCAGAACTCAGTTCTTCTGACTCCATTTGCTCCTAGCACAGCTGCCTATCTGCATGAAATACTCCCATGGGTGTTTGCCTGCAGGAATATGGCTCTGGGAATTCCTACCAGGGACTTCAGTCAGCAAAGTATCAGTCCTTAAAAAAATAAGAAGCTGTGTCTTGCTCAAGGAATTGGACAAAGGTTTTCTAGAGTGACTCAGGACGTGGGTATTTTATCTGCATGTGCACAAGGATTACACTGTGGACATAGCATCCTCATCTTCCCTCAGCAAAAAAACACCCACTCCTCATGTAGTACGGGGAAAAAAAAAACAACCTGGCTCCACCATGGGAAAAACAGGTTTTAGTACAAGGAGTTTGCAGGCATAAGAGCTGGGCTGTAAGTATCAAACTGAGCAGTTAAATAGACATTCCATTATTGCCAACATTAGCTATTTAATTTAAAGACAAAAAATTTGACTTTGCATTTTTTACTTCTATTTGAAGGTTCCAGAACTGGAGTTTCCTAAAGTACTATGACCAAATGGTGACTTTGGAAATGGGCATTCAACTGTATCCATGTTCTTTTTGGTCTTCCTCAATTTGAGCCAGGCTAATATTCCAAACTGAAGCTCACTTTGTCATAGTTGGCAAATGCTTTATGACTACAATCTTTAGGAAAACTAAAAGAGAACTGAAGTGCCTTTCATCTGCTACCTGTGTGTATTCAACCTGTTTCAGTGTTAACAACTCTGCAGAAAGACGAGTACTAGAAGAACCAACTACCTAGGAGAAAATTTGTAAGATAATGTCATCACACTGAACCCAAGCCACTTACTAAAAACGAAAGAAAAAGCATCCCACATCACAACCATTCTAGAGCAGGCTAACTTCTGTCCCAGATGACATTTTATGCAACACATTTTAAAATTATTAATTTACCTCTGCTATCCTAAGACAATAGAAAAAACAATTGTTTTACTTTATTTCTACAAGTTTCATGTACCCTTGATATTGATATTTTTAAGTACATTTAAATTCTAATTTCAAAAGCAAAAGTGCTGATATTATAAGTAAAAGTGCTGGTATTATATATCATTTCAGCAACTTGTATTTTTGTAAGAAGAATCAGATGTAGTTTTGAAAACTTATTAATGGTCTTTGTTTTATCCAGGGTAAGAGAAAGGAGCAGAAGTTACTGCCAAACTATATGCCTGTGTTCTCAAGCAAAGTTCCCAACTTGGCCAACCAAACTATTGTCAGTCAGGCAAATACTAAGCTTGGCAGGGCTCTGGCACATGGATTATTTCTTCAGCAGTGGACCATGGAAGAACAAACTTGAGGGTGAGCTCCAAGTTTCCTGGTGTTTCAGTAACAATATTTTCAGTTCTGAAAGCCAGCACAATAAAAATACAGAAGCTTGTTGCATTTCATGTAGTTAGCCAAGGATTCATCAGCTTCTGTCATCTGCATGTTTCAGCTGAATCTAAAGAATAATATTTAAGGCAGATGAGACATGTTCTGTGCTTTTCACTGCTCCCTGCTGAAGGAGGGAGATCAAATTTTTTTCATTTTTGTTTCTCTAGATTTGCTGCTCTCAAATTCCCTTCTCTTACTCTTTTTTTTTTTTTCTTTTTTCTTTTTTTTTTCTGGTTTAGCTGATGGTAACTCATTGACAAGGAATCAGGCCTTCACATTTTGCTCTGAAGGCGTGTTGGCTCAGCAACCTGTCTTAGATCCTCAGGACTGTCAACCTTGAATTTAACAGGTTCATAGTTCCTAAAATCTGTGGTTGTCCCAGGAAACCATCATCAAGTTAAATGGACACAATACCAAAAGCCTGTTCACTAGTGCCTCTTAATTACATAGGTTCAAACAAACCTGTTGTTCTGTAAGGAAAAATCCACAAGCAGCAGAGCATGGAGAGTGTACACACAATACCTGCCCTTTGAACTGGACACAGCTTGCACAGGATCATGCTCAGTCCTCGGTGTGGCTCAACACAGAAGCCATGAGCATGGCCTCGACACAACAGCCTGCAATCCCTCCCCAGACCCAGGCGGAGACACGTGCACTTGTGTTTTGCAATTAAAGCTATTTCATTTTTATGATTACACTTCAGCAGCAGCAAGCAGCTCAGAAGCACACGAGGTGGCTGATCACTGTAAGCACTGTGATCACAGATGCAAGTGATCTCTGTAGAAAACAAAAGGCATTGGAAAACAAGAGCCGAATCCCACTCACTGAAGTCACGATACCAAGTGGTTCTTCTCCCGGTTTCCTCAACACAGTGAGAACTGGAAGATTAAGGCTTTTGAGATGACAGGTAACTTACCTGAAGAAGGAACACCACACCATGCAATGAGCCTAATTGAGGAGGACTGATTTCACTCTGTGCAGACATGAATTGTATGGGACAACTGAGTTCAGACACTTACTGAACTTACTTTTTAAGACAGACATCTTCTTGTTCAGCTGAAATGCCTTCTGCTCTATCCTGTAAGCAGAAAACTGCACCAGGAACTCACTTGTTTTCACACATCTAAAAGTGGGAGAGGAGAGAGCAGATCAAACTTTTCCTCATCCCTGTGCTGTCCAAAACTTCGTGAAAAACTGCACAGTCCACTCAGAGGTTACATATTTACCGGACATTGTATAATACCGAGAGTCATTACACTTGCATGCCTTACTCTGAGACATACTGAACAGCTCCAAGTCTCTCTGTGGATCACAAACTCCACGCTGAGTAGTGATGTCCAGTATCTGTCAAGCTCAAGCCCCTACTCATGTAAGAATATTTATAAAGCATAGGGATTTTGTTTTTCAGCATGAAAGAATACAGAGCTCCATGTTTCCAACCTGCAGATGGCACTCACTCCACATCAAGTAATCCACCAGAAAGGACACTAAGGCAGTATTACACAATTCCTTTCTAATTTCAAGTGACATTAAATAATTCCAGATTCTCAACTGTTTACTGTGTATGAATCCAGAGGAGCCTTCTTCCAGAGAGTTCCCGCAAACTGCAGGGTAAGAGGATGGTCTAAGCAGTGCACGATTTAATCCTCCCACTTCACTTAGAACTGGCATTGTTTCAGCTGAAGCACTTCTCCCTGTTTTGGACAAGGCCTTCCATGTCTTACCCTTACCCTTGCATCTTAAGATGTGGGCTACTTAGCAGAGTCTAGAGAAGCAGCGGTGGCAACTGGAGTACTGGAAGACATGTCACCTAAGAAATGATTAAAAAGACTATTTAAAGTTTAACCTGAAGAAGAAAAGCCGTCTTGGAAGAGGATCGCAGTCTTTTGATACATGTATAGCTCTGGAATGAGCTATTCTTCATGGGAATGGCAGGCAACAACAAAAATAACAAGTTCAAATTGTAGCAAGGAAGCATCATTTTAACTTTTTGGAAAGCTAGCAGTAAGGGTAATACAGCACTGGAATGGGTTCCCTGAGGAATCTTCACCTTTAAAGGTTAAACACATACATCCGTCAAGAGGGTTGTATTTAATAGGGCTTGTCTTCTATTGTACAAATTGAGTGACTTCTAAAGAGCTTTTCACAAATCCTCTGACTACACCAGAGCTGTTGGGATCAGAAGCTACTTTGCAAACATGATTTTTCAAATACATTCACAAAAATTTTTTACAAATTCTATTTTAATTATACCAGATTTAAATATGTTTCACCTCTAAAATACAGATTAGTCACATAATGTTGTTGATTGCAATACATTTCTAATTCTCCTAACTACTCATAGAACAAGCTTTTCATGAGGTCTAGACAAGCCTCTTTAATCACACACATCTGAGAGGCTTGTTTAGTGCCCTCCTGACAGCCACATAAGAACACTTCTCAAATTCCCTGTTGAAATCAAGAGCTACTCTTAAGGACTTTGACATCTTAATGATAAGGGGAAAATGTCTAGAGAACCAAAGCTGCCCACGTGGAACAGATCAGATAACCTGTGTGATATGGGAACATTGTGTTGAACTGGACACCTTATTTTGTTCAATTGCCGGCGGCTGTGGCCGTGTGGGTAAAGCCGCCGCCCCTGGATCCGTGCTCCTTCTCGGAAGGACGCCGGTTCGAGTCCTGCGGGTCTCGCTCTGCCAACTTCGTCCGGGCTTGTCCCGGCCAAGGCTTAGAGTGTCCCAGGGCTAAAGGGGGTGGGGCCAGTTCCGCGCACGCTGAGCTCCACGTAATAAATCCATTTGCGCAGGCATAAAAAAAAGCATGTCGTTCGCGACGGCTAGCCACACACACAGAACAGATTTTGTTCAATTATTGCGCTGTCCCTGGAAATGTAAATTGGTTTATGATGCTGCAATTATCTCTCCTCTGATATCCAGCATTGCATTTCCAAAGTTAGTTTGGGTCTCTCTACCATGTACAGCAACCTCCAGAAAAAGCCTTTCAGGAATATCCAGGGTCCTAATCAAAACTGTCTTAGCACCTGCAAGTTGAAGGCAGCAAACTCCAGACTCAGATTTCATCCCAAGTTTAAGAGTCATTTTTCTTTTATGATAATGAACTTTGCAAACTAATCCTTATTTACATAAGCAGAGTGTCTTAGAAAGATTGGATGAGATTATAACAGTAGAGATCTGTAAATAATCAGTGGAAATTCCATTTATTAAAGAGATTGTGTAGATATTAAACAGTGTGATAAGTTACTTGTAGAGCATCCTTATGATGTATCATTTTTGCTTCAGTTTTATAAGCTTTTTTCCCTTTTGTTGCCAGATCTCAAACAAGAAATTATTCATGTTTAGACAATCCATTTTCTATATTTCTTTCAGTTAAAGAGCACAAGTGGGTAGCTATACTGATTTAATTCTTCCCTTAGGTATAACTGCTTTCTCTGTTATATTTTTGAGGATTGTTCATGTTAATTGTACCTTGGTGCACAGGTGTTTCCAGTGTCTCCACATTTTGTGTGTTCTCATTCTGAGATCCATTTAAAATAAAAAAATGTGACATCTGTATTTTAACAAAATGTAGCATATGTAAATTCATATAAATCTGTATTTCTCATGCTTTTAGAACAGTCTTTACATAGTTCCCAGGTGGCATCTTAACTACAAAGTTCTGTTTCATAAGATCAGTGACGACTGTAAATCCAGTTGTGTTTCTTAGAAACTTTATTTAAAATTGTTTCTTGATCTTTACTCTAAAGTAAACAAAATAACTAAATGGATTTTCCTACAAAGAAGGTTTCATCATGCTGTGAAAATTACTGCATAAACAGTAAGATTCCTAGAATTGGGAAGGATGAGGATGATTATGTATGAACATTAGATGGATAATGCTGCCAGTCCAGGCATTGTATGTATTACATACATACACATTCACACTGTTTGCTTTCTATAAAAAACACACTATAGAACACAATTTCTCAGTTGAAGTTCATCTTAAAGCAGACAGAGTTTTCTGAAGTGGAGTATTCTTTGGTTTGTTGGATTTAGAAATCAACAATAGGGCCTCAAGCTGCATTTCATAAACCCTGCCCTGAGAGAAACCAGTAAACCTTCCCTACCACAGGATGTCTTGCTTAAAAACTCTGCTGGCTGCTCTGGATCAATGTCAGTTATGTTTCTCTCTTCAGAAAACTTCATGTTTGTTTTTGATGAATTCCTTGAAACACAGATGGGTCTCCAAGTAACTCAAGAGTTCTGCCAAAGGCTGAAGGGGAGCTTGCCCAGCCCTGCCCACAGCCCTCTTCTGTCACAGGGCACAGATACCAAGGACTGATCTCAGCTTGTGACCTTCTCGAAGCCTGTCTGAGAGGCTGTATGTAGCTATGTATCCATAAAAGCACCAGCACTTAGAAATGGAATTTTCAAGTATCTGGGTTTACAGATTCACCTCACCACAAGACCTTTATGCCAGATTGATGGAGCAAAACCACTGTGAATCTGTCTTAACTGTCTCTTAACCCGGCGATGGCCAGAGGAAAGCCTCAGTTGGCAGATAGTGATTGAAAAATTGCATTAAGAAATAATCTGCAAACACACTGGTACAATATAAAAATTAGGAGATTTGGTTGCACTCTATGACCTGATCACTTCAAACTGTGTTCTCACTTTGTCTGTTTACTAATGATCAATTATCATTACTGGATATATTTTATATAATCAGTGAATTAACAAAATTATTCATGTAGTAAGTCTTATGTCAACTGCAGGTATAGCTGAGAAAGAGAAACTGAACCAATAAAGCACTGCAGAACCACCTGCAAGTATCACAATGCCTATGAGCAGTTACACTGTTATGTCTCTTTAAAGCCAAATGGACACAAACACAGTGTTTGTATCAACCCTTCTACCCCAAAACCTAACAGAACGCTGACACGTTGCTAGTACCTTGTTACCACAGGGATACATAAAAAAAGCTATAAAAGCCACAGAGTGAAACCAGCACCTGGCAGTGTTTCAGACCTGATGAGATGATGATCATTGCTGGAATAAGCACAATTATACCGTAGCTGCTCCTAAGTGCTGGTAGATCCATTTGCACACTTTGGGAGAATCCTAAGACCTTTGGCAAGAATACAGGAGGCATCACACACCAGGACCTTACCAAGGATTGTCATGTACTCACGCACTCAACTCTTATTGGAGCCTCTTCTTTGATTAAGTTGGATGTAAGCACAGATCTAGAACAAGACCGGTACCAGATCCAAAAGCTGAAGCTCAATCTCCTCTCTGGGCTACAAGCTCAACAGAGTTTTTTCTAAAAGGGGCACTAGTTAATGTATTTTCCTTCTCTTTTGGTCCTTCCAGATCTTTGGCTTTGCTAGGTTTCTGGGTTAGGTTTTTAAATCTGTGCTTGGTATTCTAGGCTGTTTTGGTACTGCTTTTTAGCTAGCCGTATTATTTTAGATAATATGCCATTACCCAGAATGGCCTTCAGGCCTTCTGTTAACTTTAAAAAAAAAAAAAAAAAAA